>VYZR01076132.1:24596-38938 GCA_013400675.1 Oxylabes madagascariensis | reverse complement strand
TTATTGACCAAAAGGGGTTTTAGGGCCATTAATTTTATTTTCTTAGAAAAGTAATGTCAGTGCTGTGTACCAAAATGTATTACTTTGTTTGTTTTTTGTTTTTTGTTTTTTGTGGTTTTTTTTTAATACCTAATAGTTTTATCTCCTCACCTATGTCAGGATAGTGGTGAGAGTTCTGAGTTTTTAAAAGTCATGACTTCAGGAGCTATGCTAGCGAAGACAGTGCTTTGCAAGTCCGTCTGTCATGTTGATTTTTTTTTAGAGGATTGCATTCATCTGCAGTGATGACATTCTAGGTGATATATCTGCTTCCAGAGACTTCTTAAAATTTAGCCTTTTATGTGTCAACATTTCCATTGCCTCACTTGAATCTAGATGAGTTGTGCAATCATATTTAGCTGGGGAGAACTGATCTGACTTTTCTTTCAATGTCTGAAGTGATTTTTACTTTAGGAGTAAGAATCATGATTTCAGTATTGGCAATGGAATTTAATAGTAGACCTTTTGTCTCTGGCAGAAGAAAGAACTGAGTTATTCGCTAATCAGAATACAGCAGAAAATGTAAAAGGAGTGCTATTGCTTTGTCTTCATTGGCATGCCTGGAAAGCCACATTCTGTTATGTACCTGAGGAGATAAATGAGTATAAAAAGAGGTGCTGTTGAGTGCTGGCTGCATAACTGCAAATGAGTCATTTCTCATGTTTGTATCCCTAGTTGAGTTTGGTTGGGTTTTTTTTGTCTGTTAGGTTTCCTTCTGGTTATATGATGACACTTGATTGTGATATTTCAAAATCTGCTACCTTCATATGTGATACCATCTAAACCATAGAGGAATGGAAAGCTCTGAGGTCTAGATTGTTTTGCATTTTGAGCCCAGCAGCACAAGCTGTTTGAAAATTAATTTGCTTGTTGTGCTGTGTAGGACTTCTGTTGAGTCCTACTGCATTTGTAGTTAATGTGAAGAAAGTTGCTTCCATCTCTTGAGGTTTAGCAACAATGACCAGGTCAGATCAGCCCACCTCCCTGGCCCAGAGGTCCTTTGGTAGTTACCAGTGCCAGGTACTTCCAAGGAGGGGTAATAGCTGTAGGCTCTGAGGCTTGTACATTATTATTTTTAAAATATGTTAGCTGATGTAAACATGAGTGTAGTAAAGGTATATGGGGAACTGAGTAAAAATTACAGATAATATTTCTATTGAAGCAGCCAAATTGTCAAAGTATGGAGAGCACTTCGATTCAGGCCCTTGGCCAACTTCTGCAGAGCAGTGTTTTCTTGCTCATCCAGGTAGTCCTTGGTAGTAAGTATGGGAAAACTGATCAGAAAGGCAGAAAATAACCTATTTTAATAAACTTTCTTTAAATTTCTGTTTTTAACCTTTCTTTCCAGACCCACTGTGCTATAAAAGTTGAATCTTGAGAAAAGACAAACTTACTTCAGAAAAATGAATTTTTCTGAAATACTTGAGTTACAGCTCTTGCTTTGTATTTTTCTGATATACTAAAGAGTATTTTTTTCTGTTCTTCCAGGTGAGGATGACGAAGATTCAAACCTTTTAATTCTCAGCTACCCACAGTACTGTCGATACCGTTCCATGCTAAAGCGCATTCAGGACAAGCCCTCTTCAATACTAACAGACCAGTTCGTTTTAGCCCTTGGAGGCATTGCAGTAACAAGCAAGAACCCCCAAATCTTCTATTGTCGGGATACATTTGATCATCCTACTCTAATAGAAAATGAAAGTATATGTGATGAGTTTGGTAAGTCCCATTACAACTATATTCTTTTTCTAACAAGTAAAGACATTTTTCTTCTTTTAAGTGTCCACTGATTTCCAAAGGGAAGATGTGATTCCTTTGAAGTGAACCAATGCTATTTATGATTGAAATGTTCAGTACCAAATATGCTCTTTCTTCTCTAAGACTGAAGGCTTCTAGCCACCGGTGATCTATCTCAGTATTGCAACTTGAGTTCACAATCAAAGATAATGTTACATGGGTAGAGTGTAGCACAGTGACTCGGTCTGAGTGAAACCATACCTTGCCTGGGTTTGATGTTCATCTACCTTAACCATTTGCCTATAGCCTGTCTTCCAGAAGCTTTACAGTGTGTGTTAGTTTTTTGAAGTCGTTGTTGGTGCAGTGTGCTAAAAAATGCAAAACAGGAGAGAGTCCTGGCACACTCCGTTGCTGTTGCAGAGCGCTCGTGAGCCGTGCTCCCGGGGCCCTGTGTGAGTGTCAGCTGTAGCTGGTGTGTTTCTGGTCATCTTGGAATGTGGGCTTGTTCAACATGGGCTTTGCCACTGCTAGGAGCTTGATTTTATGAGTGCAGAGGTACTTCTGGGAGGCGACCTCTTAATTCAGAAGGCGTAGAGAATAGTCTGCAGCTCTAAAGGAGTACACAGCCCCTTACAGCTGGGGGAAAGGACTGCGAGATTTGACACCTGATAGCAGCCAGGTGATTTCACACAGGGTTTTTTTTTGGTGTCAGATCATCCCAACGACAGCAGATGTGCTTTGAATATGTGGCAGAATGCATGTTGTGTAGATACCCAATAATGGGTCCAGTGTAGTTTCTTTAGAGGTGTCCAGAATTAAGTTTTATCCCCTGTAGATGGATGAGTTCTGTGGCTAGTGCTTGCAAAGTCTGCATGGTGGTGAGTACACCTTTGCTTGCGAGACCCCCACATCTCTGCAAGGAAGCTCCTGTGGTCTCTTAGAGAAAAAAATTCTGCTGATGCCCTTAAACATTTAATAATGAGAGCGAGAGGGAGTGTTTCCGATGGGAGAGCAATCTCCCTGTTTTTCTGAACTCTAGCACACTGTCTTTGAGCTTGGTGCCCAGCTCAGGCATTGTTGTGTCGGCAGAGAAACCCTGACTCATCCGATGGCACTGGGGCATCTTGTAAGGTAGTGCCCCGCTGCCGTTATGCCACTCCATTCCCAAAAGGCGGACGAGATCCTTCTTCACGTGATATTGTCACTGGAGCACATGACTGCTGGGAGTAAGTTTTAGTTTTGTGCTGTCAAGATTTTTCAGAATCAGGCCCAAACTGTCAAGTCTGCTCACACTCACGCAAAACATTACCGGCTTTGAATGAACTATGAATAAAAGTGTTGGTTGCTCTTAGGGGGTGGGGGTGGTGAAAAAATGAATTAAATGCCCTGGAAGTTTGGTCCAATGACACAATAGTATCGTGTTGGTTTTTATTTACTCTGAGCTCAAGCTCCGAATATAAAGTTCAGTTGTAATTGACTCTCCTTTTTATATGGGAAAGGTTATTTTAGGCTTGAAGGCGTTTCATGAGCCTACCATCTGCTTTCTGTGGAGTATTTTATTCAGGGTCATTCCTTGATTACAGGTTTGTTGAAATAGTTGGATCCATAATGCAAGAGTATCATGGAATATTAGTAATAGATGAATCAAAGAGATGTGGAGAGATGCAGAAACTACGCTTAGTGAACCATAGCAAGGGCTTTGTTCAGCCTCTGAAAGCAAAGTATGCCATTCTCTTGACCTTTGCGAGGCAATTATCTCATTATCAACCAGAGCCACAGAAATCTTAGCCATAGAAATTAATAATGTCTATTTAAAATTTAGTTTGGTTTAAGAAGCAGATTTTTAAAAAATCCCTATTGAAAAAAAAGGAGCCACAAAAAATCCCCAAAAAACACTGTTTAAAAGTATTCTTTATGAAAATAATGATGTAAAACTTGCAAGCCCTGCTGTTTTAAGAAGAAAAAACTGGCCAGTGTGTGGTTCCATATCTGTGTTGCAAAATGTATGGTGTCAATTATGCTATGTATATTAAAGACAACAGGCAAAGTACCAGTTTTCTTTGCTGGCAGGACAATAAAATGTACAACGCTTCATTATACTAACAGTTTACATTGATACCGTGTAGATTGATGTCACATGTGGAAAGTGATGACTGCTAAGGCTAAACAGAGGCAGGGTGGTACAGTAGATAAATAGATTACTCGAAGGCACTGATATTTATCAGTCAAATTTGAGGGGATACCAGATTACAAAAAAGGTGACTAAAATTCTGAAAAAGTGTCTATAAGGAGATCCAGACACATTTAATTTGAAGCTTTTGTCTCTCTCTTACCTTGCAAATGAAATAAGTGTGCAGAAGGAACAAGATAGGAGTGTGAATATCACCATTTTTACCTGAAATTCTGCTAACTCTAAAGCAAGTACAAAATTCGGGAAATACATTCTGCTGATGTCTTTATGTGGGAAGCACTGGAGCACCGGTTTCTCATGTGCATGCCAAGTCTTCTACAGAAGCATTGCTTTTGAGGCAAGTCTTACATATTCTCTGTATGTTGGAGTGTTTTGCAACAGATACAGCATGTCACAAATGAGACACTAGAAACACCTTTACAAAGAACCCCCAGCATGTAAGTTGTTGTCCTTGTTAGGCAGTTTTAATTTTCCAGACCAAAATGTTTTTGCTGGAAATATTCTCTCTACTTTCATTACAAATTTATAACAAAAAAAAATATTTTAAGCTCTGACTTGTTCTCATACTCCTTGCCTCTTTATCCCTCTTCTGTAGAGTTTAACAAAAATAAATCAAGCAGGAAATGAAGAAGACGAATTAGGTTTTGTTGACAATAAATAATGTTGTTTTGGTGTGGGACTTTTTAAAGCAGAAGATGTATGTGGATGCTGTCTGTGAGCTCCCACAAGTATGGCCAGAAGGGATGCAGAGGCTTTGGGCGGTCCTGTGTGGATGTCCTGTTTCCATAGAGCCTCTGTGAGGCTCAGGCTGTGCTAAGCTTCCCCTCCAGCTCCAGCTTGGGCTGCCACAGGCGCTGCCAACACCACAGCTCCCTGTGCTTGCCTCTGCCCTGCGTGTCCCCTGCTGTATGGCGTGTGCCCAAGTGGTTTGGACAGGAATATTTAGGACCAGTTTTCTTGCACAGTCGTCTTCTGATTCTCCTCTGATTTGGTTCAGTGTGCCGCAGCATCCCATCTGGGAGGCTGCTGGAGAAGTGGGCTGCTGAGGAATGGGCTCAGCAGCTGGAAGGCTCAAACATCTGCGTGTATTTCTTTGCAGTCTGCCACGGAAGGACTTGCTCTCCATTTACAGAGGAAAGACTGCTGTGAGCGGGGAGCCTCCTGCCCCCGTTCTTGTTGATATAACCACTGATTAGTTAATCCAACTGCCTTGGAGGGTTCCCCTCCAGAATGCAAATAGGCTCAAGAGCTTGCTTCTGTTCACAAAGCAGAAGACATAAACCTTGCTTGGATGTCTTGATAGCCCAAGTTCCTGGCTATGACCGCAGTCAAACTGCACACGTATCCCTCTGCTGAAATAAGAGCAATTAGAGGTCCTCACCAGCGTGAAGCAGTCCAGGTGGATAATGAAATGAATATGAGCAATGAAAATGAACAATTCATTTTTCTTCAGCTCGAGACATTTTTCAAAATCTTTTTCATTTATCAGCCTCTGGGGTTACTGTTACTGAATAACTTTTGTACATGCATATCATTTACTGGCATCTGCTGTGTGCAAGAGAGAAGGAATGAAAAAATTAGGTTTTTAATAATTTTCATTATAGACCAAAGTGATGTAGCTGGAGGCAAAGCTGCCTGTGAGTGTTCAGAAGGTGTACCTGAAGGTCACTGGGCATAAATCAGTGTGCACTTGTTGCTAGAGCAGCACATGTCCTCTGTGTTTGCTTGTCCAAAAAAGGTGACTTCAGTTGCCAGGCTCGTGCTAGCTCCATGGTGTGGAGTGGCTTCCAGAGTGCATCAATGAGCCAGGATCCTTCTGTGATCCAGCTGTGGTCTGGGTAATGGTGAGTTTCAGCTCCATCAGCTTCACCAGGTAAAAATCTCACACAGGATTTATCATGGTGCTTTGCTAGACAAATGTTATAAATCCTGTCTGCTAAAGATGAATCCAAAGGCTTTCATTCTGTGAGGATGAAGTTGCTTTTTCTATAAACAGGAGAGTGAGAGAAAATGGAATACCTTATTTCTTCTCAATTTTCAAAATCTGGTAAATTTAAAATCAATCTGGATTATTTTTACAGCATGCTGGGTCCACTATGCCGTTAAACAATCTGTTTGGTCCCTGGAGCACTGTAAACACATGTTCACAACCAAAAGAAGGTTTTGGGTTTGCATGTAAAACCCAATTATTTTCATGAAACATTTCAAACCAAAAAGTGAGAGAACTACAACCTACTGTGGTATAAATACAATTTTTTTCTCTGAAAAATTAACCATCTTCATTTGGCCATACTATGAGCAATGCAGAGGGAAACTGCTCATTGAAAAAAAAAATGTGCAAAAGAGCATTGCAGGCCCCACTTATCTCCTCTCCCCATCCCCCAAACCAAACTTAAAGATATATTGCTTGCTAGGAGAAAAGTTATCTACATTAAAATGGCAAACCTCAAAACCTTCAACAGCTCATCTCTCCCTGCAAAACAATGAAGAAGGCAGTTTGTCCCACTTCCAGGGCTGGCAGGGAGTGGTTGGGAATGAGGGGTGACTTGCCAGTCCTTCCAGCTGCTGGAGTTTCTGAGCCAGCACTTTCAGAAAGACTTGCCCTCCTAGTCATTGGCCAGGAAAGCCAGGGAAGAACAGCATTATGAAGGAGAAAGGACTTTTTAGGGATGGGTCATGTGCCAGAAAAATTCTGTGGCTTGAAAGCTGGTGACTTCAGGGTATAGAGTGGTACCATTACTCCTGGTATAGCTGAAATTTTGTCTTTGCTCTCATTATGCATCTTAGTTTACAGAAGTTTGTGCCTCACAGATAAAATCAGTTGTTTGGGGGAAAAACATGACAAAATAAAATCTTGGCAGGGAATGAGTCTTTAAAACAAACAAAAAAAATAGACGGAAGAATGTTTTCAGTCTAAATGAAATACAGTTTTCCTGTTGGTGACTTATTTTATTTGTGTGAGTCAAAGAGTCAAAGTTGGCTTTTCTTTTTAAACTAGCTCCAGTACAAGAATTGCACTTGGGCTGACTGGGTGTTTTTTTAAAGTTTTTCATCTGATTTAAAGTATCCGCATTATTGCTGTTACCTATTTTGGTTACCTGCATGATAATTTATATCAGTGAAACTCAGAAAAACCTGAAGTTTTCGTGTAGATGCTTTGGGCTTCTTTGTTTTAATACACATGTGATATTAAAGCGGGATTGGTGTTAGTGCTCCTCTGCAAAGACTGGAATGTTTAAAATATTTAGAACTGCAGTAGGAGGAGTATGGAGACTTTTTATTAACATGGAATACTGGGAGCTCCTTAGATGGAGCTTTACGGTGGCATCTCCCAACAGTCTGAAAAATATGCAAATTTTTTCCAAGGTCTTGGGGGGGTGGCTTAGCTAAATATTTCAAATTTTAGGTCTCTCAAAACAAAAACAGGACATACCTGGAGGGGAAGTAGTGATTAATGCATAATAGTGCTATATACAATATAGATAAATGTACATTTCCTCTTCCCTCCCACCCCACCTCTGCAAACACAAGCTTTTAGCTTGAGAAAGTGAATCTGGAAATGTTCGGGATTCTGGTCAGATTTCTTTCTTATTTTGTTAATTCAACTGTAGAGCAAGATATTAATGATCCCCAGATGTTGTTTATAATGATTGATTTTTCAGTTGTGAAAAAATACTTGGAGGTTTTTTTTGAAACAATTGATATTTTCTAGTGTGCTTTGCAGCATTTGAATAAAATGTCTGAAGGCAGAGCTGTTTATGTGCCCAACATAATTGCTTCTGTTAAGTGATTTCTTCATTCTTAACATTTTTAGCTCTAATTGCTTTTCCCCCATACATCTAAAAATAAATATTTGCAAGTTTTGCATTCTGTCACTCATTGAAATGCATAAAATATTTGTATACTCAAAGCAAAAAGGCACTGATAAGGGGTCACATTCTGCCTTCCTTAGTGGCGTAAATCCAGCGTTACTCGATGCACTTCTGTGGCTGTTACTCAAGATTTTCACCAGTTAACCAAAGACAGAATCTCACCCAATGTTAACAGCAAGCTGTTAAGTGAACATAAGTAATGTGTAGTAAAGATAAAATACCTTCCTGTCTGCAAGAACTTCAATGGAAACAAATGCTGTTAGCGTCTACTCCTTTCTGGTTTTTTTATTGCATTTTGACTAGCAACCGTAGTTTTAACCGGGATAAATAGTAAGATTATTTTTCACTATATAATCAAAACTCCTTGATGGAGAACACTGATTTAATTTGGGTCGCATGTTCCCCCTGCCCTCAGGAAGGCAGCAGATGCTGAGTGGAAGGGCAGGTACCGCTTGAAAAGCTGCTTCATTTCCTCGGGCTCCCGGCATCCCTTCTCAGCCGGGGCTGGTCGTGGCTGTTCAGCTCTGCACAGAGGAGCAGGGGGGCTCCCCGAGAGGCCTGCTCCCGTGGGAGGGCACTTGGGAATTTGGTGTGGTTCCTTACTTCTCCAGCTGCCCTTGGGTAGCAGTCTTGGAGACAGGGGGCTTATGCCACGAGCCTGCAGTGACTGCGAGAGGCCATGACCCGGCTGCTTGAGAAGCAGCGGGGTTGTGAACCATGGGGTGCCCAGTATGGCCCGGGCTGGGATAGCTCTGGATTTGGGGCTCTCACTGGACAGGAGGTGAGAGATCCTCTCTCGAGAGTGCCCGTGGCAGAGTCAAGGGCCTGGGTGTGCCCAGAACTTCCTTTTTATTGTTTAGCTTAGTGGCTATATGGTGCTATTGTGGGGTTTACATGTTTTACCAGACAGAGTTCAGTAGAGAATTAATGTGTAGTTCCAGCAAATGAGGGTTTGCAAGTGAGCTGCTCTTCTGTGCCTGATAAATGTAACCCATAGCATGCGTTTTGTCATCTGTTACACACGCATCCGCTTTTTTGGTGTCCATTCAATAAGTGATTGTAGGTGTACATTACTGCTGCCTTCTAGATAAGATTTCCCCTTGATGGCTGCTTTTACAATTCAGCTATCGAAATCGTGTTTTGTGATCATAGCAAAAAGTAAGCCAGGCTGTGTTCATCATATTTGTGAGCCATGTCCATCACAGGTGGTCTCATTTCTGGAGCCGTCTCTTTTGCCTCCTATGCCTTCGTTAGTGCATCCTTGTTTGGCTGTTCCCCTGGTTTGCATGCCTCCCTTGGACCACCAGGCCTGCTCGGGCTCTGGAGCTGTGTCTCAGCACTCTGGGCCCGCTGGCAACCCGAGCCTCTTGAGCAGCATCCCTGAGGTGTTGGGGCTCAGCAGTGGCAGTGAGCAAGGGAGACCTTTATGGCCAGTAAAGGGCCCCCATTCCCGTACAATGGAAAAGTGAAGTGGTTTGTGTCAGAATATGGTCACATTCTTCTGATTAAACCCACTCAAAAAAGACAACATTGTAATATTTTCCAATGACTGTTTATCATGAATTACGTCAGCCTTAGTTTAAATTGCTATTATTTCTCCTTAATGCTTCTTGGTGCCTGCATAATTTACAGCATTGGCAGCTGTGGGACTATGAAATAACCTTTCACAACCACCACGCAATAGTAAAGAACATGAAGTTTTTGTTGTTAATTATTATGGGACTCCTTTAACTTTTTTACAAAGTGACATAAAATATTGTTGAGGTATTTATGGTTAAAGCTACTTCTACGTGGATATATTTTGTTTCTGGCTAGTTCTTAACTAAAGCAGTCATTTGTGGTTATTATGCCTAGGGAAATATTATGTCAGAACTGGTTTAACAGTATTATTATGTATCACATGTCATATATTACATGTCAGCACTTGAGGCTGTCTTTCAATAAAAACAAATGCAATTTTAGTTAATGGTCTTTTAGGTATAGGCCATTTGTAAACTTACCTGAGTTCATTTGAAGGAATACTAAAAATCTTTGTTCTCTGAGAGTGCACTTGGGTAATTCCTTTTTGGCTTGAGATGGAATTTCCAAAATATTTATCATTATTTCAATCAGAGGGTGCTGCCTCTAAAAAGCAAATAATTTCCCAATACTGAGGTTAATGTACACGTTTTAAGGAGCTATAACTGTTACTCATTACTTTGTTTACTTTTCCCCCCTTTGGAGCTCAAGCTTCCCAGGTTCCCTCCTGGTCAGGCTGATAGGAGTATCCTGGGCAACTAAGCCACCTAATGATGATACTTCACTGTGCCGCTTAAATGAATAGCTTATACCTTCTACATAATCCGTGGGTAAAGGGGGAGAGAAATCAGAGGTTGAAGGTGAGTTTCAGGTTCCCTTGAAGTTGCATTTCAAATCTGCAAAATGCAAACTTACCCAAAATAAACTTCGAATTAATGTATCATTTCCCTTGGTTCCAAATACTATGATATTTTCCAGTACTTACATATTTAAAGCAAGAAATGAAGCATATAGGGTGTGCCAGAAAGTTTACACAAAGAATGAAAACACATAAATGACTCATGAGAACTTTTTCTGTGGTTCTTTTTGTTGTTGTTCTTCTTAATGTGTAATTATTTAATTACTGGCAGACAAAAAGAAAAGAAAAAAATTATCATTATTTCTCTCTCTCCCTCCTCCCCCCCCCCAATCTAAGCTTAAGCACCATAAAAATGATCAAAGCCTCTGTTTGTCTCTAGTTGCATTTTCCTCCATGGGATTGCTGGTTTTGGTGACCCTATTGTAACAAGCTGAAACTCTGCTGGACAAAAAAAATCAGTTTCTGCCCCCCCATAAATGTTTGGACCAAAGAAGTGAACACGCAAACATGAAACTGAAAAAGCAAGCAAAGAGCAGGGTGAGGATTTTGTGTGTTGCTAAGGTGAAATTTAATAAGGGGAACATAAAACTTGCCCGGATGCCATGAGATTTTTTAATATTAGGCAGCATGCTTGATTTCCCTGGAAGTGAGTGAGCAATCTGAATTTAGAGTTGTTTGGCAGGGGGAGGGGGTGTTTCGTTCTCTTTTTCAATCAGAGGCATTTCACAAGCCGATTGCGTGTGAAAGGGGAATCTATCATTATGTAAGAATGTAACAAACTTTTCCGTTTAAGGAATGAATATTAGGTGTTTCAGGAGCCCATAAAAGATGGTAAAAGAGAGAGACAGAGCTGACGTTTGAGAGATTATTTAATAAAGATTGAAGTTAGTAGTGAAAAGGTCAAAGTGCCATTTGTTGAGCCCCTGCTTCTGGCCCGGTTTCAAAGCTCGCAGTGCAGACTGGGGGGCTGTGATGTGTGTTAATGAACAGTTGTGGCACTTAACCGAGATCATGGGCTGGTCACATGAATATATATAAAAGATATGAGTGAACATTTTCCCCCTTTTTGCAGCAGTTTGGCTCTTGGAAGGACTAAACAATTAAAAGAAATGTTTGAAATGCTTGAACACCACATTAAGTCCTCTAGTCTGTAAGGAAAATGAGCTATGAATAATAGAATACTGCTCTAGTTAAATATAGTTATTCAGAATTGTTTTTAGCTACAGATGTTATGCCATTTTAGAAACTTAGACTAAATAATGTCAGATCTTGTTTGCTTTTTTAGTATGTTATTCATTTATTGGGAAATTCGAAATTTAAAACAGCTGGGAAAGGGTTTGGTGTTCACTAAGTAATCTTTAAAATGTGTACATTTCAGCCTTACTCTTACAGGGCTGTTTAGAAATGACTGAATTGTATATTATAGTTATAAAGTTCTGTAAACATGCTCTACCATGTAGATGACAGGGAAACATGAAATGGGAAAATGAGATAATTTTGGAGCCAAATTTTATGTATTACAGACTTGATAAAACAGCAAATGGCTTTCTCAATTTAAATAATTTGTAACTTTCCAGGAATGTTCATGGATGTTATGAACAATATGTCTAAAATAGCAGCAGAAAATAATGTTCGTTCTCCTTTAATTCTCCCTTTGATGTTTATGTCAAAACGAAGGAGTTAATTTATCTAAGAGTTTCACTGCATGAGTTGGACTGTACAAAACCAATCATGTAGAAATAATAGACTGCCATTGGAAGTGCTGTACTATTGCAGTTTTAATAGCTCTTCAGTTCTGCTCAACAATTAGTCCATACATTTTATAGCTGTGTATTTAAGAAATTGGCACACTCAGCAAAATCACAGTAATTGGGAGATGATGTAATGTGGAGAGAAATTAGAGTAAGAAAATTAATTGAAAAATAGTGTTTTGTTCAGGTTTGGGTTTGTTTTCTTTTAAAATTTTAAACACTGCAGTAGTAATTGCTGGTGGGTGAGACTTCTGCAGAATTTAAATTCCACATGGCTGGGATTTTGTGAATTTGCTTTTAAATCAAACTGCAAAAGAAGCAAAATAGGTCATTAAAATTCTTGCTATAGTTTTCTCTCTCAGAAATCAACTGAGGGCGTTGAGGGAGATCCAGAGTAGGGCTTTGCCTCTCTATTGACAGTAGTGCTGTTTAAGTTCTCATTACCTGTCAGCATCTTTGTAAACCTGATCAAACAGATCAAGGGCAATTAGTTTATCATTTACACAAATAGCTTAAGAGACCTCAGCAATCACTTCTTGCATGTGTCCATAGCCAGTGGATGCTGGTAGTTTCTTCCTAGGACCTTGTTTTTATGCATAATTCCTGAAAGTGAAGGCAAATTTTAATAGAAGAAGTGTGGATTTTTCGTGTAGGTTTATCTTTGGCAATTACGACTTTTTTGTGATTGTTTTAGTTGATATATTGTCCATGATGGGCCAAAGGTGACTGAAGCAATGATAGTTTACATTTCAGCTGAAGTTTGGGCCCCAGTATTGGATGCAGGTGTATCTTGGTCTTTTAGTGATCTGGCAGCATTTCCCTGTGCTTCAGGGCTGTTGTGTTGGTCTTAATGGCATAAATTACTTGGGGGTAATGACAGATAACCAATTGACTGGAGCAGGAGAGCAGACCTGCTTCTTGGATTAAGAAGTAGGGAATAGAGAGAAGAAATAGAGAGGTGTTACTACTACTGCCTCTAATGCTAGAGGAAATCATCATCAACCCCCTAAGAGCTAACATTTTTGCTTAGTCAGTCAGATGATGATGGTTGGCTGCAAAAAGGGTGGTACATTTTCGTGGAATAACTGCACTACTAATACTCAAATGTATTACTCTGAGCTATGGGATTGTAGAGGAACATGGGAGAGCAGAAAGAGTTTTATTAGAGAGGTTTTTCCTTACTTTTGTCTTTAGGCCTGATTCTGATGCCTGTCCTTTGCATATTCAAATACTGGACAGAGTTAAGGAAGGGCCCAAAAAGCAGTTCATGGAACAGAAAACTTGCTTCTAAATGAAAGACTAAAGAATGTCATTCCAGTTGGTGCGCAGAGGGGAAGACTAAGAAGGGGCCCCATGAGTCTGTTAGGACTTCAATGAGGAGGAGACCTGTGGCAGTAGAGGTCTCCGTAATTTGGCAGACAGACACATAGCAAGACCCCATGCTTCAAAGTGGAAGCAGATAAATTACTGCTGAAACTAACGCACAATTACGTGGCAGAGAGGGGTAATTAACCATGGCAACAACTTAGCTAGGAGTGGCATAGATTCTTTATTACTTGAATCCTTTAAATCAAGACTGCTTTGCAAAACACAGGGCCCTTAATCAAAGAAGAGATACTGTCTTCATCCAGTAGTCACTCAGCTGTATAGGCAGTATCTGCAGAAGGTAAACAAGGCACTATTATCCTCCTAATTCCTTTTGGCCTTAAAAACTGTAACTTCATTAATATATGTAATCTATAGCATCAGGTCCAGTAAAGCCTAGACTGTGCTGCATCTTGTGTCCATTAAACAATAAAACAAACCTTCAAAAAAATTTGCTTATGTTCTTAATTGGACTGGGCAGAGCTTTGCATCTGTTCTGTGGACAGGAGAATGAGGAACAGGATTATGGAGGAAATACGTTATGTTAGGAGCTAAACATCAGTGTCTTCACTGATCCATGCTGGTGGCTGTTGGTAGCCTATGTCCTCTTCGTTCTCCTCACCTGTCTCAATCCACCATGAGCAGCCTCCCATTTCGTAACACTGCCTGGGCAATGTACACTCCTCTCCTCTGGAATATGGTCAACCTGTTTTCTCTTCAGGAGATCAGCTCAGGGAGAATTTTAGTCCATTTCAGGTCACTTATAGTAACTTCTGCAAAGGGCTGTCTCCTCAGGTGAGGAATGGAAAACGTAACTCAGTAGCATGTCATTCAAATGGTGTGGCAACGCACTGACGAAGCAAGTGGATAGTAGAAGAGAATGAATTTGTTTGAAATCAGCAATTTCAGGTCACAGAAGGGGTAAGAGAATATGTGAAAACGCTAATGGTGATCATCCTGCTACCTTAAGTGATGTTCACAGACACTGCTGCTGCTTCAACAGAGAGGTA
>VYZR01076132.1:4472-21458 GCA_013400675.1 Oxylabes madagascariensis | reverse complement strand
TTCCACAACCTCTTCATATGCATGACTGCATAAAGCTTGTATAACAGTTTATTATTATAAAATTAGTATAGCATAGCATAGAGCAAACGGGGCCCCTGGCCAGATGAACTAGACAATGAATAGTTATATAAGGTTTTGAGGCACATGTATTAGAACACAAGCGCCCTGTATTTTCTTCTCAATTGTCTGCTGTTTGTTAATGTTTCCCTTTCAACGTGATTGCATCTCAATTTAATAGCACTTGCCATTTCAGGGTTTACTGTGCCAGCGCTTGCATAGTTACATCCCCTCTGTGCTACAAAGCCTGCATGTATATTAAAACTGAACTAGGCATGGTTGGCTAATGGGTACTTTGAGAGATATGCACTTATAGAATTAAGTGATGTATGTAATTGTTAATTTTGTGTTAACAAGTTTGAAAAATACGTTTCACCAATAATTGTAATGCTCCATTCTCTGCAAAGTGTGACATTTTAATTCTTGTTGAACAGTTTTCTACCTCTGCTCTGTGTTTTCATGGCAGGGTATTATTTTGCAATCAAGATAAAAGCATTATTTATTAAAGTTCTAAAATATTACATTACTGGAAGTTATAAGCTGCAGATCAATCTTCTGTTTCATAAANTTTTGTTTGTTTGGGGTTTTTAAATTATTTGTTTGCATACATTTGTTTCCTTTTCCTTCAATTTGTCTTTTCTTTTTGGCTGTCCGTTTTTTTGTTGTTGTTGGTTTGGTTTGGTTTGGTTTGGTTTGGTTTNNTGACATTTTAATTCTTGTTGAACAGTTTTCTACCTCTGCTCTGTGTTTTCATGGCAGGGTATTATTTTGCAATCAAGATAAAAGCATTATTTATTAAAGTTCTAAAATATTACATTACTGGAAGTTATAAGCTGCAGATCAATCTTCTGTTTCATAAAAGCATTTCATTGATTTTATTTTTTTAATTGGCCTTTGAATTTAAACTTAAGTTCCATATTATGGATTGCATATGATTCCAGAAGCAGAGAAATGTTTTAGTGGAGACTTGATGCTGTTTTAAAGGCAGCAGTGTACCTGTCACAGAACTGTGGGAAAGGCTTGCATTTGGCTTACGCAGCTTTGGGACTGTCAGATCCCAGCCTGCTGCATTTTTTGGCACAGGGAGCCCATTGACTTGAGCTGTGGGAAACCTACATTCAGCACTATCGGTCCTTGTGTCTTTCTTTGCGCCTCCGAAGGAATTTCTGTTAGAGACTTCACTTCGGAGTCAATCAATTCACAACTCCTTCATGCTTTCAGTGGTGTGGGACAGCCTTTCCGTGGTGAGAGGGTGCTCCAAAGCATCTGGCTGCAGATGCCCAGGCGTCTCTTGGTGACACTTTCACCTGCCTCGCTGGATTTAACTGCTTTCTGTATGTAATCCAAACAGTCCAGAAGTGCAAATCCCCCTAGTACCTATTGCTTCAGTCCTCCTGTTCTTCACTTCCTCACCTTTGCCCCCCTTGCCACATGGCCCCATCCCCATACTTTTTTTCCTTTTGCCACACCAGGGCAATTTCTCCCCTGCCAGCCCTTGGTGATTCATTCATGTCATTGCACATGTGTGACTAAACCCTGCCTGTTATTCCCTTTTGTAGTGAGTAAATTAATTCTTCCAACCCTAGCAGGCCTAACTATGAAACAGCACAAAGCAAGGCTCACATTTTTCTTCCCATTAGCAATTTACTTCATTTGGCCCTTCTATGTCATCTCATCAGTGTAGTCTGACCTTGTGCAGGCTCAAGGTTGGCAGCAGTGAGGAAAGGCGGTTGAGAAGGGGAGACAGTCACCATCCTCCACGGAGTTCAGGAGCGGCTGTGTCTAGGATTCGGCTTGCCAGTGAAGCCAGTTTTTCTTACTTGCCAATAAGATAAGGAAAGGGCAGGATGGGATGAGCATAATAAGCTCAAAACACAATAAAAATAGCAAAGGAAACAAACAGTTTGTGCCTAATTCGAAATCAACTGATCTCCATGGTGATTGCAAAAAATCCGCTACGTTTGACTGTTTAGTGAAGACAAAAGGTTAGAAATAGGAGTTCACCAGCTGTGCTGGACTGTTTGAATGAACACTGAAAGTAGGAGTGTTCAAACCTTCCCAGTGACTGAGTGGCTGTGTGAAGGTGCTAAGGGGAATTCTGGGAATGACCTGATTGAAAATTCAGAGGATGGAAGTGTCTTCCTTCATAATGCATCTTCTGAAAAATCAGCTTCTACGAATTTCCTGGAATTTTTGCTTTCAACAGTGCTGTTGTGTGGGAAAGAGTCCATAGCACTGTGGCTTCAGACAAAAATAGCATGGTAGAAAACCTTCAGAAAGCAGGTAGTAAGCTTGAAACCTTAGATAAATAATAGGACAAATACACTTGCCACAGTGAGTAATAGGACTGTAGCTCCCCCAAAACTCTTGTTTAGCATTGTAAATGCTAAATCTTTATGTTAAATGGAAACCAGAGATAAAATTTCAGTCTTAATTTACAGATTCTTGAGACAGAGGAAGAAGGGACTGCATTAGTCCTTACCAAAGAAGAAATTCTGTTCATGGTAGTCTGAAATACTGTCACGCAATGAGTCAGAAAGTTTTTGTTGTTCACATCTTCAGAGTTCAGGGCTACTGAGGTTTGGCATGCAGACTGGGCAGATAGCATTTGCAAATCAACATGTCCTTTTGCTGAGGCCATTGGCACAGAAAGCTTCCTATTTGCAGTAGGTGTGTTTGAGTTTCTGTGTTTAAAATACAGATTTTGGAGGGGAGAAGATACTTTTGTAGTATTTAGTCATAATGAAAAGATCTTCAGAGATAGCTGATAAAGACATTTAGAGTGTATGTTACACTACATCAAGATTTAGAGTTTCTTGAGTAAATATTGACCAGTTTGACCTTTGCTTTCCCTCAGTCAATATTTATCTCTTGGGACAATGAATCTTCATATTCACCTTTGCTGAAGTCCAAGCCTTACTTAATAACATACTTGGAAATCCAGAAGAGGTGATGGTTCGTCTTGATGCTACTCTTATCTGTTTAAAATTAGATATGTAGGTTTGACCACCCATGTCACTTCATCAGATTTCCTGAACAAAGTAGCTTCAGGTCATGGCTGATGGAGAGGCTTCTAGGAAAAGCTTAAATCCATCAGAAGGAAAAGTGTATCTGGGAGTGCAGCAAACTCTTTATTGGAAATCAGGATGAGGATTCCTGTACGATGTCAGAGGCCTTCCAGATGCTGTCAGAAGGAAGGGAATTCACCAGAATTAATCAGTAAAATTCTGTGTATTTCATGAAGTAAGGAGAAGAAGTTTTTGAGCTTTCGAAGGTTCCCGCAGTCTTCCAGCAGCCTAAGCCAGCAGACCACACCATCAGGTATTGTGCAGAGCTATAGAAAGGCGGTGCCCAATAGACCAGTCTGCAAAGGGGGCAGTGGCTTGCCAGGGGTCCCACTCTGTCCCTGATGGACAGGTCTGGGAGCAGGTGATCCCTGACATGGCTGGGTGGTGCTGGGACCGTACTACCCCCTTTATTATTTTACTGGCAATTTCAGTATTTTGGGGCTCTGGCTTAAATTGAAGCTGAGACACAACTTTCCTCTGAAAAGTGGGGGTGCTGGGGCAGCACGTATGGCTGGAACCGCTGGGTCAGGGTACCTGAACAGGTCCTACCACTTCCTTGCACAGGGTCATTTCTTCAGAGTCCCACAGCATCGCTGGCTGCTTTTGGAAAAAAACTCCTCTTACCAACTGGGGCAACACTTTGGAGTGGAAAGTGCAATCGCTGTGCTTGTGAACTATGCTGTAAAAGTGAGAGCAAGAGAAATGAAAAGTGCTATTCAGGCAGTAGAGAAAGGCGGAGCCTTACAAATATCTGCTTATGCAAATCAAATCATTTGTCTTCTGAAATGTTCATTTCGCCTTTTCCCTGATTATATTTTCTGAATTGCCATATGTACTTCTTGTGATATTTCAGTCTTGTCAAATTAAGAAGGCCTTATAATTAACTTAGGATATATACCAAATAAAGTAATGTTTGTCATTTTTACTGTGTAATCAGTCAATAATATTACAGGTGGCCTGTAAGTTTAAAAAAAAAAAAAAGTCAAAACTGTTTTTGTAACCTCACAATTATCAAAGGTGTTTGTTTGGGGAGAAGGCATTGAGAAAGAAGAGAATTTTAAAATTGCACAATTACAGTAAAAAAAACAGAGCAGGCAACGTCATGTGTTTCTGAAGAGCACACTGTTTAATTTTATAGTAACAGTATTTTAAGAATGCTGACAGTACACAGGAAGGCAGTGAATAATTCTTATTGCAAAACCCTGATGGTTTGCTGTTTTCAAAATGTTAAGACTTAGTCAGCCCTGGATTTCTCTAAGGAAGAAGAGGACATTTGGGGAAAAAAGAAAAAAAAGCCAATTGAAGCAGTAGTAATGTATCAAAGCAGCACTCAAATAAAATAGAGGTTTGGCATCCTTACTTAGAATAGACTGGAAAATGCATTTGTTTTCATGTACCTTTTTTTTTTTTTGTGATGTGCCTGATTGACTTGTTTTAATACTGGTGTTATTTACATTTCAGGGATGGGCCTCTATTATGCAGGAAATTGTCCAAACCCCTACAGCTGTATTTTAAATTGAAATTATTTTTTTTATGAAGTGATTGTGCAGACTTAATTTAGTAATCTATTATTAAATCTATCGTTTCAGGCTGTATAAAGTCTTTATATAGAATGAAAATGGGCACATGTGAAGATCTAGGCTATGTATACACCTGGTTCTGTATATTAAATCTTTTACATATGTTGTCCATTTTCAGAAACAAATAAACTGCTGCTTTTGAAAACTCAGCTTCTCTTCCATATTAGGGAATACTGCAGACTCCCTATGTTCCTTAGCTTCAGTATAATGCTAAATCAGTTTGTACATTAGTCTATTTTTAGTTATGAATGAACTTTATGGAGTGCAGCACACAGAGTGATTTCAGAGATTCTCACTCATAAAACCCGTGTGTCATGCGCCTCAATTACAGCTGTAAACATTATGCAGGCTCTGGGCTTCCTGGGCCCGAGCCCTGAAATTTCCAGGGGGGAAAAGCATCCCCCCTCGCCCTTTTGTGCAAAATATTAGGCAAATAGTAAATCTGCCAGCGTGAAATCAGGTTAAATTGTGTGACCTTGGCTGTGGCAGGCGGGCTGCCTGGCGTGGCAGCAGGGGGACACTAGAGGGCAACTGAGAGTTTTCTTTAAACCAGCCGAGCTGGAGATGGTTTTAATATGAACTGTTTAAACTCAGTGAGGATTTATTTTCCTGTCTGCAGATTTCACATAAGTAACCTCAGAGTTTCCATTGACAGCAAATAATAATCCAACTGAAGTTCTTCTGGGGGAAAATGCAGTGGGAGCGGGTCCGGAGCCTGCTTTTGCCCAAATAAGGCTTTTTTTGCAGACCCCATGTGTTAGATAATGATCAACTGACAGTCGGTCATGAGTTAATAATGCTGGATGCTGAAATATGCATACCATGTGGTATACAACAGTTCTGCGGGGAGAGACAAACACAGCTATAATTAGACATCTGAAACACAAGGAAGTGTGTAAATTGTTTAATAGTCTTCCACTTAATTCACTCAGATAATTTCCTAAGAGCCAGTATTGACTACGGAAGAATATTGCACAACTGACTGCATATTTAGTTTAAACCCTGCCCTGCTCAGATAAATTTATGGATACAGCTCAGTTTTATTTGGATTTTTCTGAGTGCTAGAGATTTGCTGGGGCCAAAATGCAGAGATGGGTTCAATTTTGTTTGTGTCAATGTTTGGAATGATTACACCAAGTCCATGGGGTTTGCACTCATTTAAATTGGGCACACGATCTTACAATCAGGACTTCGAAACCACCATTTTTGGTGTGTTTTGGGACTTGCACGGATTCCCCAGCTGCTCGTACACAACCTGACAAAATCGCCAGACTTCCACTTCTGTGTTTTACTGGTGAAAAAGTGGAGATCCCTTCCTGTGCTCAGCAGTGCTGGGCAGCGTCCCCACTGCACCTCAGCCGTAACACCCCATGTCAGGTGTATGCAGATCTCCCAGGGTGCCAAGGCTTTGTTCCCAAGCTGTCTGCAGAAGCAGAGTTGTCTCTGAACTCTTTGTTGACTCTGTGCACTGCGGTGGGGGGTCCTGGCAAGCCGAGTGCTGCCAGTGAAGTTGGTGATGACCCAGAGATGTGAATGGGTGCAGGGCTTAGGCTGTGACTGCAGCTCCTGCCTCCATCTAATGCCTTGTACAGTCCTTATGGTGGCAGCTGAATGTAGGCATCAAAGGGGAGAGCTTACTCTGTAGTTTCTGCCTGTCACTTTACTATATATCTTCACTAACACCATCATGCAGGTTGATTTATGCCTAACAAATTTTGATTACTTCACAGTGCAATGATCAAGTGCAAAGGGGAAAAAAAAGGAAAGGAAATTACAATATTCTTACACCAAAAAAAGAATCTTATATAATCAGTTACAAGTCAGAAATGCAAAAGATTATTTAAATAATATATTTGCCATTTTCACATTGTGCACAATTTGATGATGCTTGCTTCCTACCTGTCGTTGTCATTCCCAAAAGCAAGGTCTTGGAAACTGTCCATTTTATCCTTCTGGCATGAATTTCTGCCTGTTTGTATTCGTGCACAATGTCCATCAGTCAATTAGCCCATCTCATCCGTCTATCTACGTGAATAGCGCTGGTTACGTAGCTGTTGTATTTCTAAGGTATGTAGGTCATGTCTCCATTGGGCACTGCTGACTCTGCTAGACAGCAATTACACAAACGCTGGCTTTTACTGGAGAGGAAAAGATACGTTGTTAGGAAAGCTGCCCTAAGATTTGTCTTTTATTTGCTAAAGCCCTCTGATGGAAGGTCTACCTTGAGCGTTCTGATGAGTTTTGATCAGACTGACTTGCATGGGTTTGCTGTGCATTTTCACTTCTTGCTGCCATGTTTGCATTGTTTTTGCCTTGGCTGTTATGTAATCTGTAAGAACCTGCTCATTTGCTCACTTTTCCTTTCTTTGCTTGCTTTTTTTTTTGAACCCAGACTATTTTGAGAAGTCAGACCTACGCTTCTTGAGTGTTGCTCTGACCCTCCAACAGGAACCGAAGCCCCTGTCTGCTGGGTGCAGCTTCCCAGGCAGTGACCTTTGGGATGGAGGGCTTTGGGGCTGGAGAGTGACTGCAGATTTCTGAGGGAAGGGGAAATTTGATGAGCCCACGTCTGAGCCTGTGATGCTGCCCAAGCACAGGGTGTTTCATGATGAGATAGGACGATTTCTTTGTTCAGGGCTTGAATGCTTCTTTCACATTAGTGACAGAGAGAGCCATGCTGGCTTGGTTGTGTTAAATGCTTAACACAGGCTCAGCCTCAAAGATGTGAATAGCCCCAGTTAGGTCATCAGAGGTCTTTGCATGCTCCAGGTCTTTTTGAGTTAGGCATGTACTTTGCTGAATCGAGTCTGCAGCTCTTCATGTTCCTTGTCCTGCATTGCTCAGTACTTCACTGTGTTTGATCCTATATTCATGCAATTTCTCACCAGAACTACTGAGTCATCTAATCTGGTATGAACCCCAAGTAGTGGCTCATCAGCCAAAATTGCTGGCAAACTCTTTCATCCAGTTCACCACCTTTTTTCTAAAGGAGAAGGGAAACAGCTGTTTGAGCAAGGACCAGAGCCAGACAGCTGGACGCCTCGTCGTGCAGCCAGCCAGGCTGCTGCAGCCACCCGCAGCGGCCAGGCTCTCCTGGCAGCAGCACGGCCTCGGCCCTCGCCGTGCCTGAGGCGGGACGCCCAGCTCCAGCCTGATATCTCAGCCCTCCAGACCCTCAAATTCGTGTGTTACTTCCTGCACTGTGCACACTGTGGCTGGCTCAGGCTTTTCCCAAAGGCCTTGAGAAAGCTGGTTATACACATGCCTCCATATTCTGGCACTGGATCAGGTATGGGGACTGCAGTGCCTGGGCATGCCTGGTTAAGCCTCCTCACTCTTGAGTACCAGCTTTTTCCTCACCTTTGAGGCACTCCTGTTACCTAGTAAAGTGACTTCTCAGTCATTTTTGCTGAGACCCAGCACCGCTTGAGTTATTCAGACCTCCCTGAAGGCAGATACCCCATGGGCCACGGCATCTTGCTCTCAGTGTGTGTTGAATTTCCAGTGGGGAGTGGCCTATGAGCAGTCACCCTTGGCTTGGTCAATGGGACCTGTAATCCCTGTTTGCAGGTTTCATGCTGGAGCTGTATTGAGGAGCATTGTGTTTTCCTGGTCTGTTTTCCTTCGGATTACTCATTTGTATGACTCAGTCTTAGCGTTGTGCCAGTCCTGGTGTCAGTGTGAATGTAACTGTCAGGGACTTTATATTTATTTCACTGATGAAAATTTGTAATACTTACAAGGTTAGGAGCAACCCCTGTGGAATCCCACCAGAAATCTTTTCATTTGGTAGAAATTCCCTGCTGATGCCTACATTTAGCCAGTTCTTAATCCATTCAATATACGCTTGAATAAAATTATGTAGTGCTGTTTTTTAATCAAAGTATTATCTAATATTAAATCAGCTGTCTTACTGAATGCAGGTAGGTTCCATGTGTGCAGCTAGTTTCTCTAGCCAAGCTTATAGTTTCAAAGTGTAAAATAAGGTGCTTTGTTTGTTTTTCTTTTCTGTTGTTTTAATATCTGCTTTCTGTAAAACCAAGTCAATTGACTGGCTTTAATTATATTCTTTTGCAAGCATATCATCTGGCTTCTTTGCAAGTATGGAACAAATATTTACCAAACACCTCTGCCTCTTTCTGAATCATTAGTAATAATCCTGTCATCTGTAGCCAGTAATAGGCCTACACCGAATCTTTTTGTTATTATTATTTTAATTTGCTCTAAGGTCTACTTGAATGTCACATATTTGTCAAGCATAGATTTTTTCTCTGAAGTCTTCAGGTTCCCACTTCCATTTACTGCATTTCATAATTTCCAACACATGTATAGATTTTGTCCAGAAAAACAAACAAAGTAAAGAGCTTTTTTCATTTTTTTAAAACCCACATTAGTCAGCTGGACATGAAGAAGTCCAGATCAAGGAAAAGTCTGAACATCCAATCATGCTGAAATGAAGAAAAAGAGACTTCAAGCCTCATCCTGAACCTTGTCTCCATCTTCCATGATAAAAAGCCCCATTCCTTTTTTGGCAAAATTGGCCAACCTGATGTTTGCAGTGCCTCTAAATTTTCTGTTACAAGCAATGCTAGTCTGAACTGTAATTCATGAAAAATATTAGCATTTTGCCTTCTTCAGAGATTGTCTAGTCAGGAGGGGGGTCAAAACAACAGTCTGCAGCAAGTCATGTGTCTCCACATTAATCCACACAAGAAGTGTCTGTTTCACTTATTTCCAAATGCGGAATGTTTTCTTTAGAGAGGTAGCAAATTGATTTTCCCCATATGGAGCATGGGAGATCTCATTTCCAAAACAAAACTTTCAGAAATGGCTACACAAGTCTGCTCTTTCTCCATGTGGGTTAGAAAGCAGCATGATTCCTTTATGTTTCCTGCAAGGTTGTTCACTGCTGTGCTCTGGAGTTTGCGGGTCAGACCTGACATGTTCAGTTATAAAGACAGGAATAAACAAGTGTTTTCGTTTAGAAAAAGTCTAGTAAAAATGATTTTGATATTCAAGTTGTTTTATGTCAGCTTGAGCAAGCATGAGGGATGTGTGTGTGGCGGGGGGGCAGAGAGGCTGTGTGACCTCCACAGCTTGGTGAGAGCTTGAGTTGTTGGTTGGTGCTCATCGACTTCCATAGGTGTACTCAGGATCCTGTTGAGACCTTCTCCAAATTGACTCGATACTGTTGTTTCCTAAACACGAGTCTGGGATTTTTTTAGCATAGTCTGATATTTTGCTTTATTTTCCAGGCACTTTAATTTCTAACCTTCCAATGCAATATTAGATTACTTACAGCTTGCTACTCTTCATCAACTCAGCGTGCCTGGGCAATAAATGCCCCAAGCCCTCACTTTTGGACCCTGTTTCTGGGAGGAAAAAGCTTTTAAATAAACTTTCAGGGGTGAAAGGAAAATAAATTAAATGTGAAGGCCCAAAGTCAAAATGCAAAAAAAGGGAATGAGGGGAAGGAGATAAAATAAGGAGATGATGGTGACAGAGAGATCAAGAAAGCAGCTGGGACTCTACAAAGTATGCAAGATTATCTAAGCTTTGAACAGTTTTTGAGACCATGCTTAAATACAGCAATATGCTTTTCTTAACTTCCAGATATTGCAGAATGCTGGAAGCCCCCTAGAGGGGTAAGTGTTAAAGCCATTAAACCTGTTAACTTTCTGTTCATTACATTTTAAAAGGTGCAACATGTAACCATGCTTTTCAGCCAAGAGCTAACTTTTGCCAGGCTGCATTGGGGATGACCTCAGCAACCAGCTATCTGCCACCTGCTAACAGGCATGGTCAGTTCATGGATTTTGTGGAGACCTGGGGCCATTCTTCTCACCTTGACTTTGATGGCCAGGCACCTCCATATGCCACCTCCAGCTTCTGTTTGGCACGTGAATCATGAATAGCTCTGGGATCTGACACATCCTGCCATTTCCACCTGCCTCAGAGGGGAGATCTCCTAATCTGTTCTGTATGTACTGGTGGGTTTGCAGCCTAGGGCCAAGGATTCTGGTATCACAGCTTTTGTTCATGCGTGTGAAAACCAGAGGACAGGCGAAGGACTGGCACAGTGCGGAAGGATTCTGTGAGGGGATACTGTGCAAAGTGTCCTTCAGGGAAGAGTGGCTGTGGATGCATTTGGCATGCCTCATGTCTCTTCTGAATCCAGGACTGTTCATCCCTGTTTATTCACTTCCTGCAACTTCCACTGCTCTACCTAAAGCCTGGCTTGTGATGACCTCCCTCTGATCCACTCCCAGCTGTAACATTTAGAGCTTAGCTGACTCTGTGAGCCCTCCCTAAATGTAGACCCAGATCTTCTGCTGGCCCTTCTTTGCTGATGACCATGGACATTTTTAGAAGCTCAGTTGATTTTTATTTTTTTATTATTATTATTTATTTGTTTTTATTTTTTTTATTTCTGTAGTTGGCAAATATGCTGTTGCACTTCCTTCATCTTTCCACAGACACATGGTCGCAGAAAACAGTAGGCAGCCAGACGAATCTGGTTGGCACTGTAAGTTGTAAGTCCTTTAGCTGAGTACATTCCTCAGCAAAATATGGCAATGGCCTTCTTTTTTTTTACCTTCTTCTTCTTCTTCTTTTTTTTTTTTTTTTTCTCCTACTTTTGAAGTGGTTCTGAGAAACTGGAGTATGAGCAAGCCAGAATCAAAAGTTGTATCAGGAAATAGTTACACAGGTCAGAGAGGCCTGGAAAAGCAAGAACTTTGATCACGGGCATTACAATTGCTTCGATGTGCTCTAGAGTAAGAAATGTGGAGCAGGCAATTAAAAGATACATGTTTTAGGCATGAGTACAGTACTTGTTTAGTTACATGGTTTGCTGAGCAGCCAGCAAGGTCCAAGGTTATTTTGGGCTCAACATGAGTAAGTGATCCAGGTATGACAAATGAGGTAACGCATTCCAGGCTCATTAAAAACTCTTGGCTACACCACTGATTTTGACAGAGTGCTAACATAGCTTGACCTCAGCTCTGTGAAGGCCACTATTTTTTTTAACACCCTCCCTATAACAACAAATCTTTTGCATCAGCCAAAAATATGTGAATGTAGAGAGCAGTGTTACTGGGAGGGTTGAACTCACTGGACTTCCAGTGATAATCAGACTCATAAAAAAGAGGTAGTTTTACAGTAAGTGACTTGGTAAATTCAGGTACCCCAAAAGCACAGCCATTATTTCTTGACTTATTCATGCCTCTAAAAGTGGTCGTGTGTACACAGTACATGGCATTATCAGCATGGATGTAGCTCAGGTGAGGCTGACCTGATGACAGGGAGATGGTAAGCCCTGTGATCACTTTCCCATCCTGGACACGTAGGAAAAGAAGGTGGCAGGTGGATGTGCTGTCTTGTTGTGGCAGCATGTTTTTCTGTTGTAAGTAGTGTTAATGGTCATGGTTGACTTGGGCAGCTCACACTTTTGGGTACTTCTCTTTCCCCTGCGTAGATCTAGCCTTTTTTGGGGTGAAACCAGAGCTGGGAGTTGTTCTAGGCAGTGAGGCTTGGAAATGCTCCTTTATTTCATGTCCTGCTGAGCAGGCAGTGTCTGTGAAAGTTGAACAACTGAGGGTGGTAGGGACTGGAGAACAATAGCCACAATATTATGAATTTTCTGAATATGTGAGCAGACTAGCTGCCCTCTCCCTCTCCTTCTGGCCTGTCTCAATCACCTACAATATCCTGATGTTTGCACAGACTGGTGTTTTAGGTAGAGTGCTGGAGGGGAAGATGTAATTTTTGAGGAGTGATGCTGTTTCTTGGCTTCATGAACAGAAAGAATGTCTAGCTTTGAGGAAACAGCTAGCTAGCCTGAGCAGCATTAGCCTTGAGCTCCTCTCTTTTCTGTGTGGTTCTCTTGGTGGGCCAGAGCCTATTACTATGCTTATTGGCGATTCCTGGTCTTTATTTCTCTGCACAGATGCCTCTGAATTGTCCTTGTTTGATTACTGTAGTTTGTAGGCAGCTTGTGCAGGAACAAGCTTTGGAAGCATCTTCTTATTGGGATATGTTTAGACAGCAAAGATTTGCCAGTCTCCATCTACAGATAATCCAGCTCATGCTGTGCATGTCACAGACTTTGCATTTAACCTCTCAAGGGTAACAATTTGCAGTAAAAACGTGTAGGGCATTTCTTGTGTTTTGGCAGTACAGAGCACAACCACAGTTTGGGGACTCCTCCGGGCTCAAGGGGTGTTTGCTCGTACTGTGTGCGTTTTACTGCTAACTATGTTTTACCTGGCCATACCTGAAAGGTTTGCCAGGACTCAGCAGGTAAAAGGAGTGGGGAAACAGCACACGTTGGCAAAAGACAATCACGTTGTCAATTACACAGGAAAGAAAGTTTTTTAACTGCTACTGTGTTGTCTCGTACTCCTATCACAGGCACTCACACTGAAGAGGTGGCAAATAATGCAAACTTTTTTCTGTACTTATTTATTCATTTTTTCCTTCAATTTTCTTTGCTTATGCTTTCACCTTCTGGGAATGTGCAAGTTATGGGGCCTCACTGCCACAAATGCTTTCAGAAAATGAATTTGAAAGCCATATGCACAAACACATGAAGAAAGTGAATCATTTTGGATATTCTTAGGTAGTCATGCCAGAAGTCCTTCTCCACTAGAAAACAGAAAAAAGCTCATGGAATACTCACTTGGCTGTCCGGTACATACTGTACATCCAACATCATCAGGAAAACTGAATGTGAATAAGCCACAAAATGTGTAAAATTGCTCTAAAATAATTATGAATAACAAATTCAAGACATGCAGTGTGCTCATGAATATGTCAAAAATTAAACAAAAGATGACAAAATTGAGACATGAATGTGGCTTGTAAATTCTTTCTTTGGTCCTAGTCATATTTCCTCACTCACACGAACAAAACTAGTGTCACTGAAATGCAATCATCTTCAAATAATGCATTTATTTATAATGGTTTAGGGAGCAAATATTAATGGCTTTGTTTGAAGTGTGACTGGAGCTACGTCAAATGTTTTGTTTTACAGAGTAGATATTAGATGCCAGGACCTTCTCTTCTGATAATAATTCCTATTGCTGCTCTCTTGTTAATTGTGTGTCAGATCTGGAGTGGCTTCAGGTGATTTAAAATCATACCATGGGGCATGTGGGATGGTCCTTGTGTGTGCTGCAGACAGACCTTCCCTGCTGCAGCTCCTGAGCCACAGGGAGAATGCAAATACCCCACTTCATAGTGGGCTTGTGCCAGTTCTCCTGTGGAAGGCTCCAATTCAAACAGTGTTTATATGCAAGCTCAGTATACCTGGAATTTAGGAACAAATGCCTTCTTGCTTTTAAAGCTTTTAGCAAAACATTAGGAGTGCTTTATAGTGTGATGTGAAGTACGATGCCAAAACTCAGGATAACAAGTGTGTTTGAAAAACATTGAGCCTTGAACTAGTTTCTTTATTTGTTAAAAAGAAGGAATGGAATGAAAGAAGGAAAAAAAGGACAAATAACTCGCACGCAAGTATATTTGATGGTAGCTCAGCCACATCCCTCTTTGGCCATTGGCTAGGCCAGGCCTGGGGATCCTTTCATTCAAAGATTAATCTTTTAACACGTGTGCCAGAGTGTGGCAAATTGAGGGAACATTTCTAGTTCCTTCAGTACCTTTTTAAAGAACTCAGCGACTGCTGAGGCAGAGCGCGGTTAAGGATCTGTCCATCCCATCCAGGTCGTGTGCCAAAAAGTCCCTGTAGGCATCAGGAAGACATCAAAGGCTGAGCAGGGTCTATA
Source organism: Oxylabes madagascariensis (assembly GCA_013400675.1). Classification (NCBI taxonomy): domain Eukaryota; kingdom Metazoa; phylum Chordata; class Aves; order Passeriformes; family Timaliidae; genus Oxylabes; species Oxylabes madagascariensis. Next base: position 6,968 of record VYZR01076132.1, on the reverse strand, counting down.
AATAAGGCAGGGCAGCATGGCCAGAGCTGGCAGTCTGGCAGCCAGCGCTGGAGTCCTCGGAGCTCATCCCACGCTCCCGCCGAGTCGCTCATCTCTGTTTATATGAGTAATGGAGCGGCTGGGGGAGGGGATTTGTAAGCACAGAGCAAACGCTCTTAGTGTTCATTTTGTGTAAGACTGACATCCACACAAGTTGAGACTCCCCGCGATGTAGTGTGCAGTCACATGCTGTAGCATTCATGAGTACAGATATAAATCAGGCAGATGTTTGTCGACTGGAATGGGTAATAATTTCTTTCTCTCTTTGTTTGATTTTGCATGTTAGCCTCAGATGACAATTTCAGAATTGCTTTCTGCAGTACTTTTCAATAAGCAGAATGTGCTTCACTGGAGATAGATGGAGATATTTCTGTAGGGAGATAAATGTATTTTTAGATAGACACAAATATGGACTTACTCCCATATGCACATGCTGATATATAGAGATATATATATATATATATACACACAGAGTTTTGGGTTTTTTTTACCTTAACACCAGTGTTGGGGGAAGGAAAAGGATCTGACTTTTTATTTTAAACCCAAAGCTTTTCTTTTCCTCTGAAAGACCAAATATGACAGTGTTACTCAAACTATAAAATCAAATTAGCACCCTTTATTGTGTTTGCAAACTAATTAAAATGTAAAATGTCCTGAAACCACTGGCTTACTGTGTGACAAATGTAAGATTAGAAACAATTAGAAGACACTCGAGAGGTTTGTGATGTTTAGATTTCTGACATTGTTCTAATCATCCCTTTAAGTAATGAAAACAATGGTTACCTAAAAATTAAAGGTTTAAAGGAAATTATCTTATTCAGTACAGTCATTAGTTAATGACTGTTTATCATTTTAAATGTTGCCATAGTAGTCGGAGGCTGATTTTTAAATCTGAAAGCAGAGGGGACATGTAATAATGAGCAAGTATCTGCTTCATCTATTATTTCTATATATGATCATAATTTATGTTGTTAACAGCACTATTGAAAGATGAGTGTGATATTTTTTATGATGATCCATATCCCATTCCTCGTATGGCTCAGCACAGTTAGGGTTTAGTCACTGTGTTATTTCAGAGCTGTTTTATCTTAAGAATTGGACAAAACTGAAAGTGAGTCACGTTAATTTGTATGTGTGGTATGTAACCCTTATGAAACAATCAATCACTTATTTCAGTACTTGTCAACTTCCAGAACTAGTTGTTAAGGGGGTTTTTTGCTCCATTTCAGGACTCAGGGGTAATTTTTTATTTTCTTCTTAAACTTTTTTAGAAAAACTTTGACAAGAATGACAGGATATATAAACATTTCTTGGAGCTGTAAGGAATTTCAATATTTCAGAGCATTTCCAATACCAGATGTTTCCCAAAGTTGGAAATAGCAGTTAGTACTCTTGCTTGAAGATTAAAAATAAAGGCAGCAGGGTGATTAATGCAAAGTTGCCTATTAATATTAAATTTTGTTCTTTTTTGTACCAGGGAGAAGTATTTGTGCTTTCTCTCTGAGTCCTTGGGAGACCAGTGTTTGACTTTATATTAATTAGTTATGTGAAAGTAGAATAGATCAGCCTTGGGGGATATTCTATGGAAATGTATAGTGTGTCAAGATGTAACCCATAGCGGACGGGAATCTCGTAATAAGTATTTACTGTGGACAGATGTGTACGTTTCTGTGACTGATTGTAGTGGAATTATTTATTATGCTTTTGGCTGTTAAGAATCCAGTATAAGACAATGTGCTCAAAGTGTTCTCCATTAATTTTCAGCGCCAAATCTTAAAGGCAGACCGCGCAAAAAGAAGCCATGCCCACAGAGAAGAGATTCATTAAATGGCATTAAGGATTCCAACAATAATTCTGAAAGCAAAGCTGTTGCCAAGGTAAATCACTTAATAATACTCTTTTCGGCACTCTCTTCTTTTTTAGGTACAGCCCTGCCTTTGTTTCCCAGCATGCGGTTTCACATTTAGAGTGTAACTTATTTTCTTGGGGAGATAAATGTAATTTTTTTCAATAGTTTTATTTTTCACTTTAAATCATGCCTGTGTTCAAAGTTACCAGCAATTATAATCACCTAACAACCTAATGCTATCAGCTTGTTGGTAACTGGTAGTGCTTAAGCTTTCTTGGCATCTAGTGTTAGTTTTCACATTCTGTGACACACAAACATAGTGTGTGACCGTATCTTCGAATTAAAAATAAACCTGGGAGCAGCTCACCCTGTTACAATGTACTTCTAAATATAAGTTTGAAGATAAACAGACTATGAAACAAGAGCTGCCTCAGTAATGGTTTCTAAGAAGCAAACACAAATGACATTACCCTGATGTTAAGATCTCAACATTTTTAAATTGGAAAAAAAAAAAATAAAATAAAAGATAAAGGCAGACACTCAGTATGAAAGCTTAAAAAAAATCTGGGCCGTTTATTTAACAGCCACTGCTTAATACTTACTGCTGC
>VYZR01076129.1:62069-81677 GCA_013400675.1 Oxylabes madagascariensis | reverse complement strand
AAAGGTTTCCTCTGTTAAATAACACAGGACCTTTTCTCTCTTCTATTAAAACCCGAAAGCGTGTGGATGTGTGTGTGTGTGTGTGTGTGTGACAGTTTGTAGCAGATAGGTGATAGAAAACCAAGTTTTAAGCAAATTGGTAGGGTTTTATTGACTTCAACATATAATTCCTACAGCAGTAGAATGAAGGCCCTGATATGATATGGTTCTTATTGCTATTCTCTTTTAAACCCAGGCTAATACAAGGTCAGCTGCAGTCGTTTTATTGCTAGAGGAGAAAAGAGCTCATGCAGCTGCTGGGCTGCAAGCGGTATTATGTGCTTCGGGTCATTTGTGCTGCATTAGACACTGCTGCTGCACAAGCTTATGGAGGGAACAGCACAAGACAGGAGAATATTTCTGCTTGGCAGCACTTACCTGGGTTTGCTTCTGGCTTTGGAATGAATGAGAAAACTTGGAAAGAAAGCAGCTATGGCATACAATTATAGCAGTCAGGTACAGAGGTTGTATAAAATGCTGATGTGCTTGGCCTCTCCTCCAACAGTACTGTTTAAAGAAACTCTTTATTACGCACACCCCAACTATACCAATGTCATTTAATCTTCTTGGATTCTTGGCTCTTTTTTTGGCAAAGTCATTGATTCAATGAACTTTGCCTGTTATGATGACTGGAGCGGATATGGACACTGTTCAGACTTCGTTCTGGAGCGTCAGACAATGAATGCAAATGATGGCACATCATAGTTTGTGTTTACGCTTTCAACATCCATTGTCCTTTCTGTTCATACAGAGGAAGGTGTAGTCACTTGCCAGAAAGCTCCCAGTTGACACTTCTGGGTGAGGTGTAATGACAGAGTAATAAATAAGACCACAAAGGGGCTGAAGGAGTAGCAGCGGTGTAATGACCTAAAACTTGTTTAAATCAAAAGCAATATGCTCATTGACTGCAGTTATCTTCAGAGTTTAGAAAGATGATGCAAGAAAAAAAAACCCAACTGACAACATTTCAGATTTTATATATCAAGTTATCTACTCTTTCAATAGGCTTTGAGCAGAAAATACAGTGAGTTACTTGAGAAGACAATTGTCTTTTGTTTTTGTGCATCATGGTATCTGATATGCATAGGGGAAAGGTTTTCATTATACCCTTGACACACAACTCCAGAACCACCCCCACTCCTCCCCTTGAAACGGTAGAAACTACAATATATTTGTAGTTCAAAATGTTCCTTTCTCTAATTTTAACCTATCACTTAATAAATGAAAAATAATATGTGTGTGCCACACTGAAAAAATTATGCACAGGCATTCATTTCAGAGTTGGAGCTATTTGGATCAAACTTTAAATGCGCCAGTTCTGCCAATAACTAAACAACACTTTTTTCAGCTTTATTGTTGGAGCTTTTTATACTTCAAGCATATTATATGCTTCTGATCATACACTGTGCACTGTGCATTCTTTGTGATTATGTCAATATGACTAGTTGTTAAGGTTGAAATAGGTAACTGCCACTAGAAATCTGGGAAAGTGAATTAATTAAAACACTTCATTATGTAAGAGAGCGTTGTCAAAGTTCCCTTTTTGTGTCAAGTTCAGAGACATGTTAAAATGCTGCCCTTTGGAAAAAAGAAAGATATTCCTATTCTTTCAGTTATATTGACAAAGATTCACTTCAGATTTTATTCCAGATTCATGTGTCTTGTGTCAAAATCTGGGCTGTAAATGCTGCTTCCTCTGAGCAATAGGACAGAGGTTAGTAGCCTCTGGAAGCACATCAGCATAAGAAGAAATGAGGTCAGAGTATAAGCAAAGATTATGTTGTCTGGAATTTGAAATCAGACCTTGTCACACTTTCTTTGAATAAGCTGCAGCAGGTAAGTTCTCAGATGGCATGTACGTTACACGAAACTTAAAATTTGGGGCACTAGGTGAAAGAGGCATCTCTGTTGACAGACGCATTCCCAAACCAGGCATTCTGGTGGTCATTTTGTGTCAGGGCCCAGGAGGAGAGCACTGGCCGTACTGGGCACACAGTGTTGCTGTAATTGGCTCACTCTTCCTGTAGATGAGGGATCTGTTGTTAAATCCTTTCCAGGTGATTCAAAGTGGGCACATCAACCCCTGATGCCAAAAGGGTGACTGCCTTAATTTTCCTGTTTTACCTCCATCTCTGTAACAATCTTTCAGTTGGACTGGAGCGAGTGAACAATTGCTTTTTCCTCCAGATACTGCTTTAAGAATACAGGTTTTAAGTCTCTACTGACAGTGAACATTGTTTATCTGTATTTCAGATGGAAGAAAGCATGAGCTTCTGTAAAGACAAATGGTGTGTCAGCAGCCAATTGCAGGAAAGATAAAGGATTCCAAAGGCTGTGAATATTGCAGTCAACTACCCAGGGCTTATTTAATATCCTTTTATTCCAGCTTCTTTCATCACTTTAGTCTTTGCTAGCTAGAATATAAGTTGTTCGGTTGAATACATTCACAGAGTATGATATAATAATGGCTGCCCTATTTCAATAGAGGGTGGATTACCTGTATGTCTTGCTTGCCCTTCTACTCTTCTTCTGTTTCTATAAAACAAGTCTCCCATCAGTCTTTTCCACTTCCTTTTTTGATCATCATCTTCTTGTCTCCTTTGAGCTACTGTGAACAGGAACTGAAGATAAAGTGTGTGTTTATAGGTAGCATTTTAAAACAGCTGCAATTTCAGCGCTGGACCAACCCTCTGATTAGACAAGTGGAAAAGCTATGAGGTATACTCTATAATAAATGTGAGAGCAAAGAACTAAAAAAACATCCTATTAGGAGCTAGCAATAGCCAGGAAATAAAAGCACCTGTGTCAAAAAGCAAAAAATTTCAAGAGTAGAACAGAAGTTCAAGGATGACAAAGAAAAGGATCACAGCCCTTTTGGTGAGTAAATACTTTTAGACAGGTATTGATCTAGTGGGCGAAAAACAGTGTGTGCTCTCCTTTGTGAAATAGCACTTACTGGGGGTGATGCATGTGGAACAAGGTGATGAGTGGTGAAGAAACAAAGCATTTTTCCATAGCTGGAAATAATTTTGGAAAGCTGAGGTATTTTTTGCCTTTATTTTTAATGTCCAGTATTCAAGTCTAAGAATCAACAAACTGACATACAGAAAGATTCTCTTAACGATTCATGGTCTCACTGAAGTCAGCAAAAACTTTTGCCATTGATTTAACTGGGGCCAGGGCTTCGCTGCAGGCTTTACTGTTAAGAACAGCAATCTGGTGCTGGTGGCAGAACAAAACATGGCAACAAAGAAATATATTGCAAAGGTTCCTGTCTTCTGCTGTCTTCACTTTTTCACCAGTAGAAAATGTTATTTATTATGGTCCAATGTCAGGCTTGGAGTACAAGGTACCTGTTATTTTCTACCAACTGGATGAACTGACATGGATTCCTTTATTCTTAGGGTCATTTGGCTAATGGAAGAAATTGAATATGCATAAATATAAATGGGTGAGTTGTCTTGTTTCCTACGAGGAAATAACACATGAAATCTTGTCATTCCCCACCCTCCAACTGTTCAATTATTTGTTACCTGTTGAGAGAAAATTGATTAAGTAGTGAGCATTAAATTTAGCAATGATTCTACAAGAAGGAGTGCATGGATGTGGAACAGCACTGGCTCTGCGATAAGGCAATAAAACAGAGGGGGTGAGCAGCAGAGAGAAATGGCAGGAAATAGACGGCACCAGACACCAGTCCTCACTCTGTTCCTGTTAACTGGTGCAGGACTGGAATAATCTCATAGACCTCAGTAAAAATATGCTAATTTTGGATTGGCATAAATTAAGTCAAAAACTTATTTGGGCATATCCTGCACGCTCTTCCACTTCCTGATGTAGCAGAACTCCTGCTTGTGTACTGACTCATAGCTACAATGAAATGATTGTGATAATCTTTCAGTATTTCAGGAAGAATATTCACTGAGAATTGTATCAGGAGGCTGCAGTATTTTTCCATAATTCACCAAAGCCCACCTGGTATTGTCCTGATCTCTCAAATGTATGTTAGAGAATTCAATTTCATTCCTGACACTAACCCTTTTTCAACTGGATGTTTTTAGTAAATCAGAATCACATAATGATTTGGGTTGGAAGAGATCTTAAAGATCATCTGCTTCCACCTTCCCTGCCATGGGCAGGGAGCTTTCCACTAGACCAGTCTATGAAGAAGTCCTGCTGTCTCTAGCACCCAAGACCCACAAACTGCAGAGTTCTGAGCAGATACACAGTTGGTGAACCTTTGTTTGTTTGGAACTACCACTTTTTTCTTGCCAAGAATATGTAATACTTTATTCTGTGGCACACAGCAGCATGCTAAACTACAATATCACTCGGAGAAACTTTAGATCACTTGTCCTGTTTGTGAGGACAAATGAAGACTAAATATTTGACATGCAGAAACCCTTTCCCTTGCCTGATTTAAGCATCATCACCATTCACTCAGCAGAATGCACCTTTTCTGTAAGCATGTGATGCTGGGTGTTTGAAGATGTGAGGCTGAATTTAACTTTGTACCATCCATGGAGTACATGAGTCAATGCAAAAAAAAGTCTTTTAAATTGCTGCATTTGCAAACGGATACCTTCATGAGCCTATTCCTGGCTGGTGTTGTTGACTCTTACACAGAGTACACAAAGCATATTAAGAGCACTCTGTCTGTATCTTCCCAATGAATAGAGATCTTGAAAGCTATTCTATTCCTGATACATTTAATCAGAAACATGTGAAATGGGTACCATTTTTTGTATCACAGAGTGAAAAATAATAAAAAAGGGATTAGTTTTTATTGGAAGGAAAAGTTTATCTAAATAGTTTATCTAAATAGTAAGTTGGAAAGCTTTGAGAACCTAACTGATTGCAACTAGTTGCTGGAAGGCTCCTTTCAAATTAATGAAACCTATGAATCAGTATGTAAAGACACAAATCAAACAAGACTAGCATTATCTGAACAATTTTCCAGATCCTAATTCCTCTCCTCTAAAAATATGTATTTGATGTTTCCTTTTCCTGACAATTGCAAATCAAATATTAACTGATTACATTTCAATGCAGTCATTATATTCTATGAAAGGGTTGAGGAGTGGGCAAAAAAAAGAAGAGGAATTGTTTGTTTCCACCAGGGTGGCCAAGTTCTTTTCTATGTCTATGTTTAATAAGTGAATCAGACTGCTTTAGCACATGATTTTCTAGATCGATAATTATTCAAGAAACAATACTGCCTTGGGAAAATCTACGGTAATAAAAAAGAAATCTGGATGGGCTGAGTAACCTTTTCAGGCAGATATTTATCTTCAAATGGAGCTATTTTTTGTACAGTTTCTAGTCTTTAGAAAATGCATTATTGGTTGGTTAAAAAACAATCAGATTGTTAGTGTTTAGAGTCTGGAGTTCAGGGTGGCACTGAGATAAAGCACTAATGGATGGTATGCTCTAATTCATAGCTGCGAAGATTGTTAGGCTTTAAGTATAATGTCAAAGGGGCAATACGAGCTGAATCTATGCATCTGTACTCTAGTGACAACTGTTACCATTACCAATATGAACAGATAGCAGGTTCTAATTAAAGTTACGAGCCAGAGGGAATAAGCATTAAGAAAGAAAAGAATAATTCCATGAATAAATAGCACTTGATTTATCAGTTCACAGAAAAGGTCTAAAAATTAGTATTTGAAATTACAGCTTCTGTCAAACCACAGAACAATAACCAAGTTGACCTAATTAGAACATTTACAACTATAAGCATATTCTTATCTTGACATGCGGAGACCAAGTAGTCTTGCAAATGCCAGCTAATGTGCATCAAACTTCTGCTGAGACGTAGAAGAACCTCCCCTGCAGCAACTACTTGCTTACTTTGGCTGTTGGACTATTCAGAACTTAGCTTTGTGTACTTTCTGCATCTCCATTAAGAGAAACTTCTGCGTGCTCACACACCACAGAAACTTCTGTGTGCTCACCATGAGCTGGATCACGAAAGCAAGTTCCATAGCACTTTGTAGGACTGTAAATGTAGGTTCTCCTTCTACATATATAGGTGCCACTTTTGCTTACTTTTAGTATTCAGTCAGGATAGCAATCCTTTAAATATGAGGCAAACATGGTCTCTGCAGATGCTTTTAGGATTTCTAAGAATGGACATAGACCAGATTCCTTAAGTGATGCTGAGGAGAAGAGTACTGTGGTATTTACAGCACCTCTGCATGGGTAACATTTCCTTGCTGTTATAATCAGCCTTGCTGGCAGGGAAGGCTGTATTCACAGCTTTAGAAAACCTGCCTGGATTACTTACGGGGAGCCTCTGCTAAGGCAAATCCCTAATCAACTTTCTCTTGCTAGATGTTTAGACTGTTTCCTTTATTTTCTGTGATTTTTGTGAGTGGTGGAGTTTTAGTCCATTGAAGTAAGTTGTTTTTGTTAAATTGGATTTTGAAAGTGGGCTTTGAAAATTTCAATATATTGGAATGAAAAATTTCTTGACTGCTGTCTGTAAGCATATTGTGATCTGGCAAGGCTAGGTCATATACATGAATCAACAAGTTTGGAGAGTTAGAAATGGCTCTCCGAAGTATTTTGTCAAATTACCCAGGTAGATTGACACTACTGAGATTTTTCTGTCTTGCCTTGAAGGGGTAGCTGCTAGCGGTGCTAAAGAAGAGAAATGAGAAAGGGCAAAATTAATTCTGCACCTTATTTGCTTTGTATTGTCCTTTTATTTTCTTCTCCTTCTGTCTATATTCCTCTTCCTCCCCAGCTTTTGAAAAAAGGTCCAGACTCTTCTGGCAACCTCTAATGCTCTTGGAAACCTTCACTTTTTTGTATAAACTTGCCCATTCGGGCTTTGTCACTGAGACAGCCCTGTCATCAGTTATTTCAGCTATGTTCTCCTCAGGAAGGATTTTAGCAGCAGCTTCACACTCGGCTACTCCTGCCTGAGGGCAGTGGGAGCGGAGAGGCCCGGCCAGCGTTTGCAGCCACGGCGCGGCCGTCACCGAGCAGGGGCGGGCGGGAGCGGCTGTGGGCGGCTGGGCCGGCGGGCGGGGGCTCCCCGCTCTGCCAGCCCCGCCAGCCCGGCCAGCCCCGCTCTGCCTCCCCGAGCTCCTCGGCCGTGAGGCTCCGGAGCGCCCCTCGGGGCAGCAGTGCCCACCTTGGGCTGCGGAGCACCCACCCCACACCGCCCTGCAGGCCCCTGGCACGGCCAGTGCCACCAGGGCCCCTCTGCAGCCTCACACCGCCCGGGCTCGGCGGGGACACCGGGCCAAAACCCGCGGTGCTCCTGAGGGCTGGCAGGAGTCGTGAGCCTTTCTCAAAAGGAACAATAAACTCGGTGTGTTCCGAGCCTTCAGCTCCCATGTGAAATTTTAGAACCTGTTTCCCACGGCAGAGGGGTACACACAGGCTCACAGAGATTCGGAAAGATTGTCAAATGCAGCTCTCACTGCAGTGATCTAGCTGGAGCACGGGCAGACCCATGGGGGCTGCAGAGCTCTGGTGGTGGCATTTACATCACACAGTTACCCCAGGCTGGTTATTGTCAGGACTTCAGCTTCAGCAGGGGAAGGAAGGAGCTCCTTTGTAACCTAATTCCTGGATTATGGCATTCAGGGGCTGCACTGGCAAGCGCAGCAAGGCAGCGACACTGCTCGTGGTTCCTGGCTGCTATGACAGGGCTGCACACCCAGTCACCAAACTTGGGACGATAAAAAGGCTTTACTGACAAAAACATACGTGCCTTCCGGGTTAGAATTAATTCTGCCCCTGAAGTAACGTCTGTTGTACCTGGGATTTAAGTGCCTGAATTCCACCAAAGTTTCGCTTTGAACAGTGAAGTGCTTTTTGGGTCTGACATCAAGCAGATCCACATTTAAGCACAAACTGCAGAGGAAACATCGCCAAAAGAGTTGTAACTGCTTAGGGCAAGAAAATTGTGCCTCTCTAACGTACTAAAATTAAGTCAATCGTGCAGCTGTTGAGACTAGAGGGAATGGTTGATGTAATTTATTTGGATTTATAAAAGAAAAAAAATCCATATAAAAAAATCCTTACCAAGAAGCCATTAAAGCAAATGCGTATTAAGGAAGTGAGAGCTAAAGTAGTTGTGCATTAGAAACTAAGAGGTAGAGCAGGATTAAATGGTCAATTTTTTTAGCATGGCAAAAGGCTAATGGTATAGTGCCCCTACACTGTTCTACTGGTGCTGCCTGAAAATGGGGATGAACATGCTGCCGGGGAGGTGGCACTGCTTGCTGTGAGCAGAGAATTACTTCAGTTAATCAGAACTAGGGAAGACTGTGATTGACCTGGGTTAACAGAGTGAATAAATGGGCAGTGTGATGCAGATGAAATGAAATGCTGAGAAATGCAAGGTTGGCCACACGTTCAAGAGAATAACTCGACGTATTTGTAGGTTTGCTGGGCTCTAAATTAACCATAACTATTTAGGTCATTACTTACTATGACCAGCCTAGTGGAATAGTGTGTTGTAAAGGGATCCTATGAAAACAAAAGATAATGTGAGACCATGGGGGGGTGGCAGTAGCACAGAATAGAAGATAAAACTCACATCATTAAACAACATGAACAAATCACCCATAATTTTGTTCTTGCCCTATCTCTTAAAGCATACTGACAAAAAGTAACTCTGAAGACTGGCAAGTAAATAATTAGAGAAGTGGAGTACGCTGAAAACAAGAGTTTGTTTAGAAAGAAACTAAGTAATAGGAGACAGAGGGCAAGTATTTAAAACAATGAGTGGAGTTAAGAATATAAGCTAAGAAGCTTTTATTTATATTGCTAGTGCAAAGGAAAAGAAGCAAAGTGGTCTATTTAAAGAGAATTAAAATTAATTGTTTTCATGAGAACCTCATTAACTTCTGTTAAGCAATCATGAAGACCAAATATTCAGCAGCATTGTGTTATTTTAAAACAATTCTAATGCTACAATAGGACTGGAACAGTTATTCCAATGCTATCTACAGAGATCCAGCTTCTCCATTAAAAAAACCCATACAGGTACTAACCTGCTGCTTCCTATTTGGGAACCTGAGCTTTTAATATGCATTGATGTTTTTGTGCTCAACTTTGCTGCCTAAAATTTGAACTGGTTGCTAGTGGAGAGTCTACATTGTGCCTGGGCTCCTACTTCCTACTTCATATAAAAAAAGGAAGCATACACTCAAGGAAGAAATGGTTCAGTACACAAACTTTGCCATAAAAAAATTTTCTTTTTGGAGCTACCTATTCTGAGTGTAATTTATGCAACTGTGACTTCCCACATCTGGGATTCCAGAATGATGTCTGCAGCAGCTGGTGCATTATATTGAATGGTCCTTTAAAATCTTGCTGCTGAGTTAAGGCTTGTGTGATTTTCAGTAGCATTTATAACCACTCAGGCTGCACCATGGTGTGATCCACTGCACATGCCAGGAACTTTGATGGGGAGCGGCTGAGATTAATGATGACATAATACACTAAGAAGAGATATTAATGCTCTTAGGCATGAATTAATGAAATACCATTGAGAATTTATCCTGCATGGATAAAAGGATTTGGAAGTTGTCGTTCTAAAAACCACATGAAGATTTTACTGAAAAAAACCCCAAACACTGTTGAAACAGACAGGGTCAGAATGAACCCTTACTCCGGACTTTTGGCAGAGCCAGGTGCTTGAGCTGGAGCCATTAACTGAAGTCCTACTAATTTACAAAGTGTTTGTGTAAATGAAAGACACAGATCTCTTGCTTCCAGGGTTGTGACAGTGATAATTTTTATCTCCAACTCAGTGCAAAGATGGATTACAAACTGTGGGGTCACTGTGGAGTAGAGACCCAGCATACCAGCGGCATCCATAAACCTGGGATCCTCATCCCACAGTGCAGCCATACAGCAAGATCCTTGCTTACTGAAATGGTAGCACTGCTCTTCATAAATGTGGAGGGTGATAGTCACCATTTATTTTTTAAAAAATTAAGGAATGCTTTACTGTGATCTCTCTGGGGTGTCCTTGCAGGATTACTGAAGAACTGAAGGATTACTGCTGAATCACATCATTTTAAATTCTTCATTGTTCCCTAGAATTAGTGAATTAAAATGTTGTGTGTGTATATCTATATATACGCATATGATTGTCTACCTGTATCTTCTCTTGATTTTGGAAAGTAATTTTATTCAGGGATAAAACATTACACTACTGTATGTTGTCATATAATCAAGTCTAGAAGAGAAGTTTTGTTATTTTTTGAGGCAAAGTGGGATAACACCAGCTACAGTACACAGGGACTGCTTACTTTTTTTGTTGCTCTGTTAATGTCTGTTTTGAGTAGTTAAAAAAATATCCTTAAAACTTAGGACATCAAGTATGACACATATCTTATCCATAATTTATGGCAATTTGAAACACCTTTTATTGCCTACATAAGTGAATATATGTAAACTTTATTAGTAACTTCATTTCAAATTTAAAATAAGCAAAGGTGTATTGTAGAATTTACAGATAAAGGTTATTTTTAACTAAAAAGGTATTACCAGTGTTGCATTTCTTCATGTTATGGTTCACTTATGTAGAATTGAGATGTATTTTATATTAAACAATGCATAGCACCATTATACAACAGTTCACTAAATGCACATCCCATTCAATCTTTTCGTAGGAATTAATATAACTGGACTGAAGTTACAAGGAAGAATTGAACTGAGCCAGTAGGGTTAACACTGATACTAGCAGGAGATTACCAGCCATAAAAAAATTACAGCTCTTCTGAAAGACAGTGCCTAAAATAGCAACATACCATGGGCACCATCATAGGAACTGGTTAACTGATGACCCTGAAGAAACACTTGTTTCCATTAATTCCGCTGCCATTATTTCGCTATTCTTGAACTCTTCCTCTGAATTCTTCTGTCCTTCTGATCCCAAGACAAGATGGCAGGAATGTTAGAAGAGAACATAAATTACAATAAGCTGCCAACTATATAATTATACTGTAACCTACTACACTGAGAAATTACACCAACAGAAATTTGGCAATGTATTGGCTGCCAGCTAAACACAGGACACTCACTAGCTCAACATTAAAAAAAACCAAACCAAACCAAACCAAACAAAAAAAACAACCACAAAAACCCAGGCTCACTAAAAAGCAACATCTACATTACAAAGAAGCTAACAAAAGAATTCCCTTATGATACTTAGGTTCAGCTGGTTCATCTTAGGTTCATCAGCCACATTTTCTTGATTTATGAATACTTACTACATTTGCAATTGAATATGTATTTACGATCACAATGCTACAAACCTTTATCCAGTATGTAGTTTTGCCACCTTTAGTTAGACACAAAGGAGTAATTGCTCGAAATAGGGTTGAAGATTCTGCAGAAAGTTGGTGATGTTATTAGGTCATGTTTGAGTACCATAATTTTGAAATCCTTAAGAACATGATTTCCTAGGTAGGAGGCAGCAAGTATGCTTTTGCCAGACAGACTAAGGGAATAATTTTTTCTCCAAGGAGACTGCTGTGTACCCTGAATCAGAACTACGTCCTGTTTCATAGAGACTTCAGATTTTTAAAGCATCTCTACTAAACAGAAGTAAACCATATCTGATTAAATTTTAAATGTTTCAGTGACTCTACTGCAAACACAGTAACTTTTAAGTGTTAAGGAACTTACTGGCAAGAGTTAACAGTGACTGATGGTGAAAGATGCTTTCTTACTCATGATCAACTGCTACACTGTCACAGCCTGAACAGATATATTGAGGTTACCTGAACCCCATGGTTCCATCTCAATCCGGATTTTAGTTTTTAAGAGTTTGAACCTTCTCAACAGTGGGAAGTCTTGCCCAAAACATTCTTCTGAAATCCAAACTTCTTAAAAATACATTGACTTATTTTCCAAATGGACTTAATATATTCCAACGCATTGGAAGGTAATAATACAGCTTTCAAGTGCATTTTTGGTGTTATCATGCAGAAAATCACAGTGGCCACACATGAAACTGTGGCCTCTGTGATGATGGGGCATTAATTTGAGTTATTTGAAAGAACACAGTTTTGGAAGTGGTGACAAATGCACTCCTTGATGCTATCTTTGAAAGGCCCTGGATGAGAGGAACAAAAGAGGCTTGGGAATCAACTCAACAAAGATTTCAGATTTCAAATTTAGCTACTGATTTGTAGATAACATCTTGGGCATCAGCTGCCTTCTGCAGTTCTCTAGCTTGATAAAAATAGGGACAGTCATGCTTATTTATCTAACACAAACCAGTGCCATGATGGATGAATTATTTAGATAGCACTCAGAGTGCAAGCCAAATGCTGCTTATTCGTGTTTTCCCCACTGCAACAATGTATCTTCATCACTAATCATTAACCGCTAATTACAGTTGCCAAGAATATGATAGCGGTGTTTACCACCTCATTTTTAAATTCAGTGCAGATGCCTACTTAAAAGTTATGTAAATATATGAATTTACAGTATATTTTCCTAATGACCCTGCTATATCTGGGTATGATCCTTCCTATTCAATTGTGACAAAAGAATAGTAAAGATGACCTGTCTTCTGTAGAGCTACAGACAGTTTCTGTTGAATTCTTGACACTTAAATCATGAAATGTAAAGATGCCATTCTAGGCAGGACACATCTGGGTCGAAGGACTGCTGATGCCAATTATGCTTCGTACATAATAATGCACATTTTACCTATTTGGAAAAAAAATTCACATTTATTTACTGTCAAACAGGTGTTAAACTTTACACTGGATATTAGTGATGGGCTCATTATTAACAGGTTTACACAAAGGGATGAAAAAAGCAGAATTTTGTTGAAACAATTTACATTTCATTTGATTTTTTATCATAAAATAAATTAATTACTAAATATAGGCAGAAGGAATATGGAAGAGTTATAGTTATGTTTTATTTTTCTTTTTAAAGGACAGGCACCTTTTATTCACGAGAAAGCTTGTGAGAAGTGTCCAGTGTCCCCTTCACCCCTTACCACCCAACCCTGATTAAAGAATGAACAGGGAATTGAGTTACAATCTTTGTTAGCTACACCAAATTTGTGCAAGGCCTGGCATAATTGGCTTCTAAAACAATTTTCTCCCCAAATTATATTTTTTTTGGCAATAAAAATTCAAAACTTAAGAAGAAAAACTAACTTGTCAAAGCAGAACACTGTTTACAGTGAAAAAATAAGTGAAAACAGGTAGAACTTGCATTTTAAACAAACTATCGTACTATGGACAGTGTAAGAAAAACAGCTTATAACATATGTGCAACCAAGAGCTTTTCACAATATTTTCTTCAAACTCTTTTAAAATTATTTTTTAATGACAATTATATTTCAGTTGGACACAAACGTATTTATTTTACCCTAGCAATAGAACAAAATATAATTTCTTTAGCCATTTTTTCATGAGAACGGTTCATTGTACAGTTGAGGAAATATATGAAATAAGGCCTGTGGCTTGATTGCTAGTGGTTAGACATGTATTCAATCTTTGCCCTAATGGAAAAGATTTGCAGTGAACTGCAAATTGATGCAGAATATCTCTCCTGCTTTTGCAAGTCTTGTCAGGAATAGTAAGGTACAGTAAATTTGTCCCACAGGATTTTAAAGCCTACGCCTTGTATATAATACAATGTAGGCCTAGGAAAAAAAATGGTGCAGCCATATTTACAAATTTAGTTCACAAACTGCTGCAGTAAAATGGCTGGAAAGTGTTTATTTCTCTTTTTTTCACAATTTTGTTAAATTCAGCAGCAGAAGATATCTTAAATACCTTGTTGGTATTTCTTTTCTTTGTAACAAATAATTCATTTTAGTATACTCTGTGTATATACAAAGTTTTTGTTTTATAAAAATTCACAGAACTGCGAGGTCCAGTCATCCCTGTTACTGGAGAACCACGGGGTCAACAGAATTGTCTCTTCGAGCAGGTATGAGGGAGCCTGCATGGGGCCAATTAAGTCTTTTTAATACTTGACTGTGGCCTTTAATATTTCTTTGCTACACTATTAAAGGCTTGTCACCAGTTGCATTTGTCCTTCTCTAACATCTCCTTCTGGAATACATCCTTCCTTGTTAATGGGAATGATATAGCCGTCGCTATTACCCCTGCTGATTTGATAGTACATCTGAAGCTGATGGCCAGCTCCTAGGTTTGGCATGCTCTTGTAGTAAATGTCCTCATTTTCACTCCTCCTGGAAGGAGAGAGGTCTTCTTCAACGTCGGGGCTGCTCTCTGGATAGGGAGAGTCTCTGAGGTTGGGCATGCTCGTGTAAAGGGAGTCTCTGTTGGGGGACTGGAGGTGGTCGTCAGCCTCGGCTGTCAGCTGTGAGACGTAGCTGTCAGTTCCCTCGGTCTTCACTTTCTTCTGGGGCTGGTACAGAAGGGAGTGAGTCCGCTGAGGGATGAGTGGGGCCTCCAGCTCTTTGTGGTGGAGCTCCAGCCCGGGGGTGTCACTGTGCATCAAAGATGAGGCGTCTGCCACGATGGCGTCATCTTCGCTACTGCTCCCGCCGATCACAGCCTTGGCTGGCAGCGCCCGCTCCAGGTTGTGGTTCTTGCTGCTGCCCCGCAGGTTGTTGTGCACTAACTCTGAAATGATCATTTTCTCAAAAGCTGTATCATTCAGGCTTAGTCCACAGTCTACAACTTGCACGCTGTCGTTATAGTCTCCATTGCGCAATGAGTAGCTGTTGTTGAAATTACCATTTAGCGGTAGAGTATCCATGGCACTTGTATCCCTGGCATTGTTCAGTGAATGTCCTGAAATGGAAAAGGACAGCTCTGGTTATTGCCTGACATGTTTTTATCACTTTTTTTTTTTTTTTTTTTTTTTAACNCTACTGCTCCCGCCGATCACAGCCTTGGCTGGCAGCGCCCGCTCCAGGTTGTGGTTCTTGCTGCTGCCCCGCAGGTTGTTGTGCACTAACTCTGAAATGATCATTTTCTCAAAAGCTGTATCATTCAGGCTTAGTCCACAGTCTACAACTTGCACGCTGTCGTTATAGTCTCCATTGCGCAATGAGTAGCTGTTGTTGAAATTACCATTTAGCGGTAGAGTATCCATGGCACTTGTATCCCTGGCATTGTTCAGTGAATGTCCTGAAATGGAAAAGGACAGCTCTGGTTATTGCCTGACATGTTTTTATCACTTTTTTTTTTTTTTTTTCTTTTTAACAAAGTTCTTTAATGTAGTTCAGGACAAAGTTGTACTTGGAAGTAAAACTTGAGAAAAGTTAGGTTATTGAACATTCCCAAATGTAAACAGTTGCACACCTTATAGGAAAGATGCATTCTAAAAATAGTAACGTGTGTTTCCTGTGGGGAATAGTGGCATTTGAATTTCTTAATTTAGTGTCAATTCTGTGACTTTTCCACAAGGAACTGTTCACTCCATGCCCTTGCATATGTAATGCAAAGCAATTCATTTGGAAACATCTATGTTTTGAAGTACATCACCATGATTTAGAAAAAGAAAATTAACGGAATTTGTCCTAAACGACACTAAATTAAAAAGGAATTAGATCACAGACATAACTGAAGGTAAATGTACAACATAAACCCACATAACTGGCAAGCAACTACTTTAACAACATTTCTAACAATTTTTCCTGTTTTTTTTTTTTTTTTTTTGGAGATGAAGTAAAGAAAAGAATGAAAAAAAATGGATAAATACAAAGAATTTATGTTAAACAAGGACAGCCATCTTTCACACTACAGGGACCAGGGCCCACAAGCACCATCCAACAACACGATAGACAGCAGGTGGAATGACTCACTTTGGACAACTCACATCATGTCTGTCTGCTCAGGCTATCTGGCCTAAGAGTAGCTGATATATAAAAGAAAGTAAAATGATTTATTGTAACATGATGAAGAATTACTGAGCTTCTCAGCAACTTAGTCAGAGCAAGGGTTCAGCAAATTAGATTACTAAGCAATAACAGCTTTTCTTTTCCCACTTAATGTAATATTTTTGCACTAATATTCTGTCTGCCAACAAAGGCCCCAGGCTCCTAAAGGTCAAAGTTTGCCTGCAGTCTGCATCAGTCACAGTGACAGCGCTGAATGAACCAGAATAGTTAATTAAGAGTAAGGCCCACAGTTACCATGGGCATGGAAGTCAAATGTAGAAATGTTAGGAATTTCTGTAAGTATGGGTCACAGAAATTAAACCAAAGAATAAATATTAGTTGTGGAATGGGAAGAGGAAATCAGCCATGGCTGATATCTCATAGCTGTTGAGGGAATGACAGATTGGGTAAGTCTGCTGAAAACATGAAAAGGAGTTTAAGAGGGGAAGAAAATGAAGTCTTATGATGATTAAAATCTTTATGCTTTGGGTTTTGGCTTTTTTTTTTCCGATAACTTGATAAAGAAAAGGTTTTCCTATAGACACAAACACATGTAAACTATGACAGCACAGTGCTTCCCAAGCAGAGAAAAAAAAAAAAAAAGCTTTGCAAGAAATTAAAACAGTCTGAACCATGGAAATCAGATGGTTAAGAGCATTCCTAGAAGTACTTTATCTACAGGTATGTCTGGAAGTAAAGAAAGAATGAAGTGACTTTACTGAAATGAGACTGACCACTGTGAGGCTGCTGCATAATATGCAAGGCTTGGAGGAGTATAAGGGAAAAGTTTTTCGGAAAAGATTTTACATTTTCTCATTTTGTGGATTTTTTTTTCATAATTAAAGCTGCAGCTTATCCTAGAAAATTCAATATTCTCTGGAAATATTGTTTTCAATTAAAAAGAAATTGCATTTTCTCATTAAAAGATTTTTATCTTCAACTTTAAAAAAATAGAGTAATAATTTCCAAATAAATTCTGAGCAATTTGCAAGTAATTTTGCATTTGTGTTATTGTTAACTCTTCTCCATGTGTACTGATTTTAATAGTGATGAGGGTTGTTTAAAAGGTCTCTTTAAGCCTTGATTAAACAACTATGTAATTTTGCAATTTCATGTATGTTCCAAGATTTTTCTTGCAATGGATTTAGCTGTGCAGAACATATGGCATTTATAAAAGTAGACAACACATGGACCACATGCTGGATTCATTTCCCTCATGAAAGTGATTTAATTCTGTAATTTTAATTTTCTTTTCCTCTGCTAAAGAGATATCAAAATACATCTGATAATCCAAAATGAGTTTTCTATGATATACTGCAGAGTTAAGCTTGCTAGAATATATTCAAATTGGCTTGATGAGGCAAATTTTGTTGCCCATGATCAGGTAATTAATTTGAAATCTTTCATAGCCTGTAGCAAGATCACTGTAGGAATGTAAAAATGTAAGTAAATTGTTAAGCATTTCGGCATGACACTGCTTTGGTTTTAAACAGCAAATTATTTCAGCATCGCATAACTTGTGTTACCAATAGGGTTTGCTACAGACCACATGGTATTTCCCAAAAAGCAGTATGCAAGTACTTTTTGAATGTGGAAACATTTTATTTGCAAATTGTGAACCACTTGCCCGCTGAGTCTACTTCATGACCGCTAGTTATGTTTTAATTGTGCCCATTAAAAATCATGCTGAAAAAATTTACATTTGATAGGCAAAGTTAAGTTTTACTCCCATACTTGTCTCTCTGTAGGTTGCTAGAGGAAAGCATAAGGAAAGTAAGAAAACAAGAGAATGAAAATAGAAACTACAGTTCAGTTAAAAAGGAGACTTGAAATAAAAACTGGAAACAAGGTTTTATGAGCTCTTTTTCAAAGATTTATCATTCTATTTACACTAAAATGATCTTAGGACTCATCAAACAGTATCTGCAAGATATTTACTGATGAACTGCAATGTCGTTAAAAAAAGCAAGTACATAATGTAACAACAAAATGTTAGGTAAATGATGACACTCTTTATTCCTACAGAACTGAACTGTTCTAACTGTTAATCCCAAGATTTTCCTACAGGAAAATGATCTCCCATAAAGCTGCACTATACTATAGTTTAGATCTGTTTGATGCTGGATACAATTTTCTGCACCGGGGTATCCAAAGGTGCCAAGATGCCTTGCACTGCTTTAGTATCTCATCCATTCCATAAACAGGGTTTTCTCAGCAAGCTTTAGAGTCAACCTTACATTGCATAGACATGATACCTCTAAGTGATATATATCTTGAAGATGGGCTCTCGGACCATGTGGTGTCAGTCCTTTAATAGTATATTAAGATTTATGCCACCTGTGTTAAAAACATGGATAATTATTGGTAAATACTGTTAGGGCAAAGGCATTACTATAATATAGTGCAGTTTTACAAGCTGATATAGGCAACATTGTATTTCTTGAATTTATTTCAGAAATTCAGACTGTATGACTGAGGTATTGCAACTTGAGTTTCTATCTAGGGAAAAGAGGGAATTTGGAGGGAGCCAAGAAAAGCAGTTTATTCAGGAAGTATAAGCACACCTGGTGAGTTAAACACAGGAGCTGAAGGGGCATTACATACAACTGTTTCTGCGAGCAATGTGTTATAGGGGTTGTTAGTGCCGTGTGGTCGAAGAAGAGGGTTTGTTAGTAGGTAATTGCCAGTCATTCCTAAAGCAAAAGAAACAGAAAGAAAAATGTCAGTTCCTTAATTTTAGCCTGACAGTTACAATAAAGAATAATTTTTATTCATCATGAATCACACAGGATTTCTAAAATGTAATTCAGCTGAAAACTTCTGGATGTATTTGAGCTATGCATTGGAAATGGGAGCAGGAGAATACAGTTAGATTCCAGTAATTCACAGGTGCTGTCCAAATCCCCAAAGTAAACATCTAGTGAAAGTGATATTTACTGATGTATACAAAATCACTGTTATACAAGAGTAGCAATTAGATGTTTAGAGATCAAGGTACTACATAAAGCTATTAGAACTTTAAAAATGATCATAGGGAACACTTCTGTCCAGAATTGAGAGAAATGAATTTCTCAAACTGAAAGGTATTGAAAAGCCTCTTATGACAGGATCAGAGCTGTTACTCACTTTATTAAAAACACACAGATAGTGGAAGGGAATTGGTGTTTTCAAACAGACAGTGGATGACAAATTGCAAGAAGCACATCTTAGTATATGCAAAAGTATGCATGCTGAGGGGAAAGCAAAATATTTGCTCTAAGAAATCAGAGCATTCACATTTTCTCCTGGGACATTCATGCTGCAAACATATCTGCCAGCTATTAAAAAAGAATTCCTTGAATGACGAATTTCTTTAAACTACCTGTTTTCATATAAGACAAAGAAAAATACTACATGAACAGACTCTTTTAAACTCTTGTAAACTCAAGTTTACATGTTAATGCAACACCATTTAAACAACTCTCAGAATTATCAGAAAAAACCCAGCATATTTTGAGAAATTATTAAAAAGTCAATTAATCTCTGATTTCTAGCTACTACAAGAAAAATGCTGTGATTTAAAAATTCATTTAAACATTTAAGTAAGATAAAATTCAAGTTTCTTTTTCATTGCTTTGCAAAGCAGTGCATCAGGCTTAGTGTATTATAGACCCAAGGACAATTAAAGAGACAGCTATATTTTTATAGTATAAATATTTTTATTTGGC
>VYZR01076129.1:4831-31289 GCA_013400675.1 Oxylabes madagascariensis | reverse complement strand
ATTCAGTTCCCCATGGGTAGGCAGGTGTTCAGCCATTCCCAGAAAAGCCAAGCTCCATCACATGTAATGGTTACTTGGGAAGACAAACACCATAACTTCGAAGTCCTCCACTTCTTCCTAATTCCCACCAGCTTTATATGCTGAATATAATGTCACATTTTCTGGAACACCCCTTTTGTCAGCTGGGCTCAGAGGTCCCAGCTGTGTCCCTTCCCAAAATCCTATGCATTCCCAAATTCCTTGTCAGTGCAGAAGTACAAAAAGAAGGAAACGCTGTGAAAGTGCCGCTCAGCATTAACAAAAACATCTTTCTATTGTCAAAGATATGAAAGACATATTTCAGCACAAATCTAAAACATAGCCCCATACTAGCCACTGTGAAGAAAATTAACTCTACCCCAGCCAAAAGCAGCACAGCAACCTTTACTCAGGTGTCTAGATATCTTTTGCCCAAATGGTGGGATTTGTATGAAAAGGTCAAAGGAAAAAATCTGTGTGTGGGCACTTGATCTGTCTCTGGGAAAACTATTTTAAGGGCATCTAGGGACTGTAAATAAAACTATTGCCAAAATAACAGAGAAGTGCACAGATCTCTCTCTTGCTAAAGGAGGATGAAAAAATATTTCATTTGTGGCTTGCTGACTAGGCTCATGCAAGGAAGAGGCTGAGAAATACAGCATTTCCTCTGAGAAAAAGAGGAAAAGTAATAACACTGTAATTTGTATTTAAACCACAAAGACACATTTTCTCTGAAATGTTTCTTGGAACATGTTTCCAGAGAAAACATTAATTCACGTTTTAGATATGTGTAGTAAGGCAGTTTTAAAAAGATCAATTATAAGTCATGTTGGTGTCTTTAGAAGTCTAAGAAAGTGTTATTATTCTGCAGGAAGTTGGATTAAAATAAAACCCTGCACCTATGCAGAATTCCACTGATTTTATTACATGTTCAGAGTTAAAAGGATCACTGGATAAACATGCTGATTTGTTACAGAATTTCTGAGAGCTAATACTCATTTCCCTCACACTAGTTATAATGCATTCCAGATTTTAATATGGGACACAGCTATGTATTTTGGGACCAGTCAGCTATTGTGAATTATATCTTATTCCCCAAAGAAGGTAATTACAACTTTCTGCTGTGTATTTACTGCTGTTTCCTCTCATATGCTTATTCCAGAACTATACACATGCAGGAACAAAGTATAGATTAATATTTCTGAAAGGAAAAAAATACCAAACCCAAGAGCAATTGTTATCCCAGCAGGAGGAGGTGATGGGCGGTGTGTACCTTGTTATAACTCCTTCCAGCGGAGTCTTTTTCACTGGGCCGTAGTTCCTGAAGCTGAGCATCCAAAATGTCCACGAGCTGTTCCATCAGCCTCACGGATGAACTAACATCACCAGCAAAGACTGGTCCTTTGGTGTGTTTAGCCAGCTCATTGGCCAGACTAGCAGCATTTTCTCCACTTCTGATCTGAAATGACAGTTTATATTATCTCAGCAGGGTCCCTTGTTCTGCTTGCGGCTCCTAATTCCAATTCCCTGAGTACCTTTGTTGTGGTGAAATAACCATTTGCACATACACTGAAATCTGTAACTAATTGAGACCAATAAGGTTCTCTTTGTCTCAGAAGATTAAAGGTTCTTAGATCTGTGACACACAAAAGCAGTTCTTAACAGCCATCAAAACCAGAAATTTGAGTGGGACTTTTGGACTCGATCTTCTATTCATCCTCACTTTTATTTTACTGCCATTATCAGACAGTAAGAAATCTGTTTTTTCATACCAATGCTTGAGGCATTTGAAAGTCAAGTAGCCTTGTACTGACAACAAATTATCCAGTTTTCATAAACTTTGTAAATCTCAGTAGGGAAGGAAAACACAGACAGTGGTTCTGTGGTCTAATCATACTGTTATCAATGCACTCAGGCAAAAATCTATTTATTACAGTGTAATTTTTACTGAACAAAAACCTTGCTGAATAGCATAGGTTTTGCTGTGTGTTGCATAGTATTTGATTTTTTAAGCAAATATTGCTTTTGGATTTGGAAAACAAGCAAAGCTACTTTGTTTTAAATAGCGATGAGAACATGTAATCACAAATTAAACGTAAGAATTTAGAGAGGGCATACTAAAACACACACAAGAGCCTAACTGTTGGCCAGTTCTTTGCACATGGAGTACACATAACTCCTACTACTTTTAATGAACACAGAGTAATAAAGACAACTTCAACAAACTGAAATATTAATGCTCAGAGTTAAAATCCTTAATCACCAGTGTACGCCAGATTAAAAGGTTTCAACCAACCTTCTGAGCCAGCTGATTTACCCAGTGTGAGGTACAGTTGCTAAGATCAGGGCCTTTGGGGTTCCACATTCCCGTTAAGACCACGCAGAGATATGAGGCAGTTCCTACAACAGATGTAGAAAACTAAAGTGAAATGGAAACCATGCATGCATTCAGAAAACTGGCTACACTGTGCTCCTAAACAATATTCAATTCTGAATGCTGCTAATGGTAGTACTTGACAATAATTGACAAAAACGTAAGGAAATAATGTAAATTACAAAGAGCAGTAAAAAAAGTCAGTGAAAAGTACCAGACGTTTTCTGCAAACAAACAAAAAGCCCTTGATTTTTCCTGGAGCTCATCCAGAGGGGAGTTCATAATGAGAAAGGCAGCTGTAAGCATATTTCACAACAGTCCTCAAGCAATGCCCTAAAATTTGACCTGGATTCACAAAAGTGCAAGCGCAAGGTAATTCTGTGGCTACGCTCAAATGACGCCTGCAGATTGTAACTTGGCCATTGCCTGTAGATACTGCACTCTCTGGGTAACAAAAAAATCATGTGATAGACAGCCTGAGATTAAAAAAATATTCATCATGAGAGAGCTGCACATTGCTTTTGAAATGTCTGCTTGAAATCAAGACATATTTTTAAAGGCAATACCTCGTGTTCCTTTAGGGCAAGGGCGTTCAACCATCATTCCTCTTTGCGTTTGAGGCCAGCTAATCCCCCTGGCCTCAGTTGGTTCACAGAATCTCTCTGGCAAAGGGAAAAAACTTGTCACGGGAGGAATTTTGGTTGTGGAAATGGGTGGCTGTGGTTTGGGTCCTCTGCTTCCTTCCTTTGTTCCTCCAGCTGATGTTGTGCTTACGGGACCTCTCTGTGACGTAGTGCTAGTGGTTGACACTGTGGTTTTGTAAAGTTCTGCTGAAGAAGTTATTGTCACTGCTGTGGTAGGCACTGCACAGGGAAAAATCAGAGTAATAATAAAGTAAATTACTTCGGAATGATATATTAAAAAAATTATTTAAAATTTATTTATGTAGCTTTCAAGGATTCTCTGGTGTCTCCTTTCCTTTATGTTAATATTACTCCTACTGCTATTCTGGATGCTTAAGATATAACTTTGACTTTTTGGGGTGTTTTTTTTTTTTACTCCCATCTCATACTGTTACAACATTTCAGCACATTCTCCAAATAATCTCTTCAGTAATAAAAATTGATAGTTACATTCCTAAAAGCTAAAAGGCATACTAGTGAGTTATCAGTAAATAACAAACACGCTCAAAGCAATTAAAGATTACTTAATCATATTTGCAGCAGGAACAACTCAATAGATAGAATCTGTTGAATCAGTGTGCCGTGAACAATGCAGTCCAGCTTTAACAACAAAGGCAGCGGGCTGTAACTAACGAGACCATTTTTGAAAAACAGACCCCAAAACTTCAAGTCACCCAGTGCACACCTTCCAGGGCAATAATTATGATAACATCTTCCTACCCAGCAGTCATTCTGCTTGAGAGAGCTGCATGCCCAATTAGCTCCAAACAGAGGCAGCACCCAGCAGGTACATGGCGTTCTCCTCTTTGAACCTTTGGGGCCTTAATATCCCTTTTTGGTAAAGCAGGTATGAAGACACAGTTCATACAAGCCAGTGGCAAGGACCAAGTTTTCCTCTTCTATGAAACACCAGGACAGGCTTAGGCCAAATCCCTCCTGCTCAGGGTGTGCAGCTGCTCCTGCCACTGACCCACGGCAGGAACTCATGGCTGGAGGTGCTGAGGTGCAGCCCAAGCCATGCCAGGGTTTTCAGGCTTTGCAGAGATAATATAAGTTAGTGCTCGTGGAGTCTGGAATGGCTGTCTAACACCTTCACATGTATACTGAAAAACAGTGCAAAGCAACTGCAACAGTTATCATTATTTCCAAATATTCATTAGTGTTCAAAATGCTTTACAGGCACAGAGTAGTACAGATGCTTGTGCTGAGAACAAATGAGCTCATGAAAAATATTTTTGGCTTTTTTCTTTCTCTTTTTTTCTTGTTCTGCTAGGCCCTTGAAGTGCAACCTACTGGACAATGCAGCTTCTCTAAATTAAGTCATAAATAAAATAAAACCAAAAGAAGAGCAGTCTCACTTTTTTCAGCAGTTGTTTTGTAAGTTAGTGTTTTGCATAATATTAAATTTCAGCAGTTTGGCAAATAACAATTTTTTCAAAACCCTCTTTCAATTATGTTTCACTTATATTATAGATTTAGAATATTATTGTTTTTTTTTTATTTTCACATGAATTTAGGGTGAAGTTTTGAGCATCATGATCTGTTTTTTGAGACTAAAAGCAAAGATGTGCCTATCATCCCTCTCCTGCTCAGAAACTTCTGCTGAACCTGTCTTCTGTTCAGTCTCATTCTTGGCTGCTTGAACACAGCCTGTGTAATTGTGCTGAACTTGTGGTGTAGCCAGCTACCACTGAAACCCTCAGATCTGTTCTGCAGGCGCTTGCCTGACATCTTGTGAAACTGCTCTAATTTGCTTTTGATTACAATGCATCCAGCCTTCTAGTGCTCCCCCAATTAACATTTGTCAAAAGCTTTTGCAATCACTTGCAGAAGTGTCAGGCAAGGCCTGCTGAATCAGGTCCTGAGGAACAGGGGGCTCGTCGGGAAGGAGAATGACGTAGGGGACAACCAATTATTACAATCCATCCCCTAATACACTCTGCTAATTAATACATATTTGAACATCAAAATGAGTATTAGCATTATTGCAATTACTACTCAAACCCTGTAATGTTTAGGACAGTTTTGTCTCAGGAGCAAAATATCAGTGTCAGAATTCATAAAACACTTCCAAGTTCAGAGGTGAGGTAACAATTTTCAGAACGTATTTGGTGTTGCACCCTGAGCTGAAATAATTCTGCTGTCATTACACAACTTTAGTTAGTACAATTTTCATGCTAGCCACTAAAATCAATTTTGAAGCCTATCAGCCATGATTCAAAAATAACCTGCATGGTAGTACTACGTACTTGGAAATGGTAGCACTACATAGTAGTAGCATGGTAGTACTACATACTTAGAAATACGTTAGTAATCTCACATTAAAACCTTAAACTACCTCTCTCAAAAAAAACTGAAAAAAAAATTGCAGATGACTTCTAAGAGCTTTTGTCTTTAATCAAATTTTAAAAAAAGAAGTCAGCATATTTAACAATGCACCAGGAAACTTCAGACACTGCTGGAAGTCTGGGAAAGAAGGTGGATGAAAAATAACAAACAACTGAACACACCACTTCAAGGAATGTATGTAGCTTTTAGAAGGCAGGTCATTTTGTCTTTAATGACCTGTGGGAACTTAATCTGCCAGGCCATTTTCCTGAGCTGCAAGAAGACACACGACAGCTGCCACCACCTGATACGTCTTGTTCGAGAGCTGAGGGCGGTGGCATCTGCGGGCTCTGCCCTGCGCAGCACTTTGCCAATACAAGATAATGGCAGTGATGATTAATAGGCTGCAACTGAGAAGAACAAACGCCATGTCAAGGTTATTAACCTATTGTTCTAAGCAGCAGGGGTGAAGATATGTAGTTTTTGTCCAGCTCCAAAAAAGCCACTTTTACAATGCAAGATTCTATTTTGACTTTTTGACTAGGCTTGATATGCTGAGGAGAAAACCAAAACCTCTTCTGCCTCCTATTATTTTTATTAAGAATAAGTTTTTCTTATTATCAGCTGAAGACAGTCATTAAAATTAAGCACATAAGAGAAAAGAGCAGTAAGAAGTAAATCCAAAGACTCAAATTGAGGCGTAATTAATTCACATTTGCTTCATGTAGTTCCTAACAGCTGACTTAAATAGTTATGTATCCTATCTGTTACTAAAAATGAAGACACCACTGGAGTAAAACTCAACACCTGTTTAGCAGTGTGATGTCTATAAAAAACTTAACAAAATTGCTGTAGGACAGCAGGGGAATAGTAACTTTCTTTCCCCAACTGACAGTGAAAAGCAGATTTAGAGAAGGCACACAAGCTATCTAGTATTCCTTGCCAACAGGTTTCTATTCTAGGCAGGCACAAAATAAGTTGGGAAAAAAAACTCAGAAACCTAAACCAAGCCAAATCAAAAATATCCCCACCCAAAATGCAACCCTAAGCTTAGATTTACAATTGTGTTAATTGTAATGCCCAAATGACGTGCCACTTCTGAAAATGGCTTCATTCTCCTCTCTGGCATCCAGGTCATTTGAGAAAATCAGGTGCATGTATTTTTCAGTTAATGTATATTCTTATAGGTCAGGTATTTCAATTAATTTGGACATGTGAAAATCCATGTGCTCACCTTTATTCTCAAAAGGTGTCACACACAGAGCTGCTATGTAAAGCAACAGAGATCAGAAACCTGTGCAAATCACAATTTTCCTGCCTTCTGCTTATTACTGCTCTGTACCTGTTTTCGTGCTTCAGTGAATAGCAGGGAAGGTACTAAGAGTCACCTAATTACCTATAGGTGACTCCAGCTATTATGTTAGCCAGTACTCTATTGACCTTGCCAAATCCCATTCAATTGAAAGTGAAATGTTTATAAATTTATACCTTGAAAATGATAACATGACAAAAAAAAATAAAATAGCAAAATACCTGCGGTTAAGAAATATGCTATCTGGTCCCCATTATATTATCTTTACATGTACAATCACTCCTTCATTCATCTGTAGTCTATCAAATTTGATATACCCAATTGACTTCATTTGCTGCATGACTTTCTTGTATATTCTTGGTGTTGCACTAGTTTCCTATTACTTCTAGCTGTTGGTGATGCTACTCTCCGAGTTTCTGTTGTGTCCACACTCACAACATCCATCTCTTCCTGCAGTGATCCAATAACACTTAATGATGGGTATCATGGCACAAAAGGGGAGACAACTTTGGTTTGAACAGTTAGCACAAATTGGGATGAGTGTAGATGAAACCTCTCCCTAATGCACTAACACAGAACAAAAGGATTTATCTTCTTTCTGTTACCAAGGAAACCTTACAATGTAATGCTCACGATTCACTTTTTAGAGGGAAAATTCCCTCATTCTTCCTGATCTTTTAACTTAAAATTCCTTTAAAAATTCCTGTTTCAGCAAGGATTCATTTTGACCCTTGGTACTTCCTCTAGAAAGAATGTAACTGGATATACCCACTAAATTTACCAAGGATATAAAAACTCTGTTTTGTCGCAAATTTTTCAGGGGCTTTTTTGCAAGGCCTGATGTATTTTGTTTCATTTTTAAATTAGGGTTTTGATTTTAAAATGCTTTTTACACTTAATCTTGGAAAACATGCTCTTCTGCAACATCTGAGCGGTACTTGACAGCTGTAGCTCTGAAAACCATTTCTCCATCGACACCAGACGCACCAGCTGCAGGCTGAACGTTTTACACGGAGCATTGTCTTGGCAGACACCTTGCAAATGCACCGTCTTGGCAGACACAAGCTCTGCAGAGACAGGAGGACCCCTTGCAAATGCAGTTGGGGCATTTGCTCAGCATCAGATGTGCAGTCGGGGAGCTCAGGGACATGGTTCAGTGGTGGACGCGGCAGGGTGAGCTTTATAGTTGGACTTAATGATCTTTCCATCATTCTATGATACATCTGTGTACTATAATTTCCAAGGGAAGCAAGGAGAAAAATAACATAAAAAGAATGAGGTTAAGGGAGGAGTTCTGAGGGCAGCAGACCCCACTGTCTGAGTACTAAAGCAGTAGTTTCTCTCCAGCATCTACAGATGTAGAAATCTGAAGAATTTCTCCTGAAGATTAAGAAAATAGGGATACTGAAAAAGTTGCAAAAAGAGAAAATGGTGTAGGTTTGCAGCAAGAGCAAGGTCAACTTTAGGTTAATTATAGTGATATTTCAGAGGTTTCAACAGGGAGATTTAAAAATGGAGGAGACAACAGAGGAAACAAAGCCAGGAGTTTCAGGACATGGATGAGAGTTTTGGCACTGGGAGGAAATTTGAAGGGAAAGTACAACTCAAGTATGACAAATTCATCTTTCATGTAGGAAGAAAGACTGGTGTTTTTGAAGCACTTAGTAGCTGGACATTGCGGTGTAGACAAAAACTAATAGCCAAGACAGATATATAGGGAAAAAACTAAAAATCAGTGTGTGTCTTATCTATCATTATTTCTCACTTGGCAACGGAGGGAACACAGATTACTGAGTTTTTCACAATGGTCCCAAGTTAGCCATTTGAAAAGAAAGGGCCATGACTTCCAATTTTGAGACACTGACCTTGTGACACCATTAAATACTTGATATTAAAGTACTGTGGCAAAGGACACTAAAAGAAAGTTCTTGTGTTAGGTGACTTACAGAACGTTATCGTAACTCCTATGTTGTTGAGTAGATGATTAAGAAATCTGAGTTGATCACAAAAAAACCAAACCAAATTAGAATAAAAGAAGCACAAAAATGCCCTTCATCAAGCGTGCTTAAAAGCTGATCTAATTCCATATGAGATAAAAAATCCAAGTGTGCATTACACATATAGATCCTTTATATAGTAGTCGAAGGACTGAGCTGCATTTTATACAGAATTTATGCTGAAACAAAGAGGAACTGAAATACAATAGAAATAAATATAGTAGCAGATACTGTAAAGAACTTCTCCTTGCTTTTGTAGCAGTACATCTCAAGGACAATTATGTTAGATAATTTTTCCTTTCATTTAGTAGTTTCTAACTACAGGCAATTGGCTTAGGCAAAAGAGGAAATGACCTGAAACATATTCTTAGATCTGCAATGTACATACCCATGTAAAATTAAAATAGTGGGTATTGGCTTTATCTAAGGAAAAATACTGTGTGTGAATATATGCATTACATACTCAAATAAAATGAGTGTCATTCGGTTTCTATATTTTAAAAAGACCAGAATCAAAAGAGATTTACTGATGTCCTAATGCATTTAAAACCCAAACTCATAACTTACTCAAATATTCCTTTTCTGTCTTCATGGGTGAATGGGCAAATAGCTCAGAGGAGAGGCAAGCACCCTGCAGTGTGCCCTGGACCCATTCTTGCCTAGGTCTGGTTGGAATAAACTATTTCTGCTCCTGTCTTGCGTGCCGGCAAGGAACCCAGGAAGAGAAAAGGGTGCTGGTGGATGCCCAAATCTGGTTTTGATAGCAGATGGGATGTGGCCAGCACATACGCTATAACTTAAGATCTTGAAGACTGTCTCATAATAAAAATATTACGAAATGTCTTACTGGAGACCTTTGGAGGTTTACTAAAGTGAAGGATTCCACAAAGCCTTTTCTGCCCCTGCTTTTCCTTTACACTTTCCCTTCTATGCAATGACCTAAAGATTAGCTTTTTTCACATTCACAGCAGCTGCCTGAACTGCAAAAGCTACTTAGAGCCTGCACCTCCATTTTCTCCTCTTACTTTCAAAGCTTCGGAGAATTTAAAATGCATCTTTGTCTCAGCTGAACTAAATGAAAAGTGGCATGCATGAGATTGTATGAAAATGAAAGCTTTAATTTTTTTTAATTACACAGGTGGTTTATCTCTCTGCTAAGAGCAGCCCCAAAGCCTCCCTGAGGAATGGGCTTGCTCGATGTACAGAGAGCAAAGCTGGCCAGTTCCCCAAACACCTGGAACCTGCCTGTGCCTGGCCAGGTATTGCCAGGGAGGTCTGCAGGAGACTGGACACATCACCCATAGCTTTGGAGATCACTAGCATATTGCTTCTACACCGCCCCATTCTGCTGCCTCATACGCAGTTTTGTACCTGGAGAAGCTGTATGTGCGTTGCTATAATCGTGTGCGTATTACAGTTTGCACTGCTGTGCATGAATCAGCTTCGCTGAAGCAGGACAGCTACTTTTCATGTGGAGAAGTCATTATTGCTACTTCCTTGAAGTAGAAAAAACGGCTGCTAAACATGCATAGCAGTTAGATGAGAGAAGTGAAGTATTACCTTCATTGCTAAAGCAGCTTTTGCTGCATACATCTTCCGCCACAGAGCATTTCTCCTGGTATTTACTCTCCTCTGTAGATGCTAATATGTGGCTGTGCCTGTTCCTGCCATTTTTAGGGATTTCTGACACCTAAAGACCTCCATTTTTCTTTTCCCTTTTGACAGTTAGTATCTTTCCTTTTAGGAAGCAGTACTAACTTCCAGTGAGTTGGAATGCAATTGTAAGGGACTTACTGAGAAATCCACTAAAAAGATGTCAGACAATCTTGTCTAACCCGACATTAGAAACTGTGAAAATAAGGCAGTGGAAAAATACTTATGCTTAGTATTGCACATTAACCCCATACGTCTCCTCTGGGACCTCCCAGCACACATTGCTTTCCACTGCTGGCGCCAAGAAGTTAAAAGGTCTGAATGTATGCTGTAATCAATTCAGAAGACAGGTAACACTGAGCGGATGGGAACAGGCTTCTGGCTCAGCATGAAGCAACTCCAACTCAGTTTAGCTATCAGAGTCAAACTGACTGATGGTATAAAGTAAATAATTCCCCAATTCATTCTCAAACACAGAAAAACTACAAAAAAGAAAAAAAAATAAAAGACAAAAGTAAAAGCATGAGCCTGTAAACCAAATAAAGTAATTCTATTTCCCCTCTTAGGTTCGGCAAATTTGTCTTGCACCGCCGTAATGCTGCTCATCTCAGCACAGTGCAGACAAAGAAACCCTTCCTCACCTTTCTGCCACGAGCTAAATCTAAGACCAAAAATATTGTAACTTATTTCTCTGAATGGAAACACAGAGAGATCAAAAATGAGGAAAAAAGGAAATTCTTACCTTGGGCAGGATCAGGTGGGCCAAACTCCAAGGAGTATCGCAGAATGAAGTTGTTATTCCACACATACAGCTGGTTGTCCCTGGGGTTGTAATCCACCGCGGCGATGTACTGGTACTGGTTGGGAAAAGGAATGTCCACGTGCTCGCCCCTGCTTAACCTGGTGTTGTAGATGTAATCGATGACGTTCCTGCCGGTCTCACTCTCGTTGTCCTGATACACCGAGCGCACCACGTACAGGACACCGCATATCATGAACGCATTGGACGCTGCCCGCTTGTCGTAGGTCGTTTCCCAGGTGGCTTCGAAGCGCAGAGTGTAGGGGTTCAGCTGGCTAATTACTATCATCCCGTTGTTTTGTTCCGTAGCATAAATTACCCACAAGCCATTTTCATCAACTGCCAAGTCAATATCAGTCTTTCCTCCCCATCGGTATGGAGAGGTGTCATGGTAATTAGCATAATTGATTATGGCCTCTCCACTCTTAATTCTAGTCCTCAGGTCAAATTTTACTATGTTGCGAGTTCTTTCCTTGTTAAAAAAGACAGCGCCGTCATACACTACAAATCCAGTACCATCCACTCGGTTTGGGAGTTTGTACGTCGTCTGCTGGCGTCCGTTCTGGAAGTCCTCTAAAGAAGCGTATTCTATCAAAGTATCCGTGCGATACGGAGTCCATGGCATGAAGTATATTTTATCTGCAGCCTGGAGAGGGTCTTTGCACCAAGCACCTGCTTTTTGTTCAGCTTCATATAAATACGGTGAGTCCACAATTGCTTTCAACGTCCCCGGGCAAACAAAAACTAACAGTCATAGAAAGAAGTAAGACAAGAATTACATCAAATTAAGACTGTCTCATAATAAAAAATAATAAAAAAAAGAAAAAACAAAAAGGTAAGTAAATCATAATGACTGTGTCAGGAAGAAAAAAAAAATCAATTTAATTGGCACTAGATTATACCTTATGTTATAATTAATGCAATTATCACCCTTTATCATCCACTTTTCTTAAAGTTACCATGTTCTTGCTGTACCAGTATGGAAAGTGGATGGGAACTGTTTTCACTAGTACAGACCAAGGCTCAATGGCATACACAGACAGCTGAAAATGTAGAGCTACTCTTGCATTTTCGTTTCAGACTTTTAGTGAATACACATTAATGCTCCAGAGCTTTTAACTGGTGTGCAGCAGTGTGCTAGGTCATTTCAGTCCAAAAAAATCACATCAACTTATTTAGAACTTTAAGAAGTGGTGAGGCTGAAAAAGGAGGTGCCTCGATTAAAAATAACGGAACAAAACAAATCATCAGGTATATAGAGAAAGCAATTAGGAGCAGAGAAAACAAAACACAACCAAAGCAATGAATGAAACAGACCAGGAAACCCTGTAACCATGGCATGCTATGGAGAGGGTTCTGGAAGCCAGGCAAGATGACACTTGATTAACAAGAATTTACCCAAGGGTGAGAGAAAGAGAGGGAAAGAAAGACAAAGAGAAAGGGAGAGAAAAAAGCAAGGGAGTCTTCCCTCCAGCCCAAGTACTTCAGACACTATACCCCGCCACCTACTTTAAGCAGCCAAGTCACTTTATTGCAAATAGTCGACTTCTTTATGAGGTGTACTTATGAGATCCTGCTGATTATCATAATATAAGAGTGTTGTGGGGAGGGGAAGGGAAGAGGTTAACATCCATAAGGCACATAACAAGGAGCTGGGGTTTGGACTGTATACGTTATTTACCTTTTTGCTCCACTTCTATTTTAAGCATCGGAAGAAAAATAAAAAAGTGCAAGGAAAAAAGAAAGAAGATTAACATAAATTGACTATTAGGCTAAAAGATTAAATTAGTAACAGACGCTAAATATAGGGAGAATAAGAATTGCACTATATTGGATAAAGAGAAACAGACAACAGGATAACCTAGCAGGAGAGAGATTCTACGGTTACACAAATGAACATGGATCAATCATTTTAGTAGATTAAGGAGGGAATACAGATATGTTGGCATGTAGTTTCACTTAGTGAACCTGAATAAATAATGAATTACTTTACTAATACATGCTGTATACACTCTTCTTCTTCTAAAAGTATAATGCTAATCAAGTTTGTTTTTAAGCAGCATATTAATTTATCATATATGTGCAACTGCACATATATATACATATTATATTAAGTGATAATTAGAAATAAAAAATTCAGTATATTAATTGTATAGGTTTGCATATGTGATTATTGAACCTCCCCCATCTTTGCCCCAGACATTTCCCTGCTTTTCTTTCTTGTAAAGAAAGCAGCTTGCACCCTTGGGCTCTCCTTAGGCTTTATTTTATTTGTTTTCCTGAATGTTAATCTTGAGAACTTTTGCCACTTCTTAGTCTATAACTGCAAAATCAGACTAGAAGGAATAAGCAAAAACATCTAGAAAAAAAGAAGCAAAAGCACAGTAAGCAAGAGGAAAAGAGAAGAAAAAATTAACAATTAGCTCATTCAGATATTCTTCAGCATCATCGATTAAGCCCGAAACAGCAAGCTAGTATGCAAGGCCAGCCATATTGTGTTTAAAACAAACATCCATCCTGCCACCATACATGGAAGACATAAACCGAACCCAATTAAGAAAGTTATATTACTAGAGCAATTTTTCCCCCAGGAAGTTTTAAGGAAGTTGCAGAAAGATATATAGCTGAAGCCCAGCTAGTAAATAGCTTTTCAATAATTATTTGCAATAAAACGTATTTCATATACTCTGTGGCCTTTGAAGTATGCTCCCTTGGTTTCATAAAATGACCTGGAAAATGACAGATGTACCAATCTGTGAAACGGTAGCTGCTGATACCAGGGAAGTGTATCAAAACTATTTGCACAGCTATTACATTTTCAGTATTGCAGTATTATCCTGAAGAATATGTTTCATATGAAGTTTTGGATTTTCAGTTTCATTTAATAAAATTACATATGATTATTTTGAGAATGTTATTGGCTGATCTGATCTAGTGTTTCTTCAGGAAACAATCCATAACTTTACAGGGGAACCGGAGGGGGTCAATATTTTCAAAATGAGCAGTAGTTTTCCTAGCCTTTGTACTGTTATACATCTTTAGGTAAAATACTCATTTTTCTGTAATTTGTAATTCTGGATTTATCTGAGTAAACAGAAGACGTATTCTGTGGTGAATTCTTGGGTTTCACCATTAGTATTAATGACTTTCAGATGATTCTGTTTGGGAACTTCTATGCATGTGCTTATTTCTTGCCAAAGATCAATATTGATACTGTACCTGCTTAGAATTAGTAAGAGGAGACAGGGGGGAAAAGATAGGCATAACTAAAATCATTACTGGCATGGCTGCTCTGCATGCACTGGTGTACAGCTGTACATTTTTCAGGGACAGATGGGCTTATTGAAATAAACAAATGCTGCAAAGTCCAATCAATAGACACAGAGAGAGAATAAAACACTTTAAAATGTTTTCTATTGAATTCCTAAGTCCAAAATAGGCTTAAAATAAAAATGCACAGATATACAAAATAGCACTTTTGATGTTCTTCTTTATAAAAGGGCTGACTTCTGTTAGTCAAAGTGCCAACACACATCGTGCAGCATAAGTGAGAGAAATGTCAAGTATAGTACTCTCAATCTCTTGATAATTTAATCGATAACACTCTTGCTATTTCAGGACAAAGCAATACCTATCAAATTTGTCTGGAATTTTTGTTGGAGATCCAACTGTGTATTTAAAAAGTCGTTTTGTTGGATTTCTTTTTTTGTTTGCACTTTGAGATACAAAAAAGGAAGCATTTATTAAGTACTTTGAAACTTAATTAAATTTGCAAAATGAAGTACTTTCAAATAAGCAAAGCAGCTATGTATTTCTGGAGGCCAGCAAGACACAAAGGAGCTCATAAACTGCATTTCGTACAAGGGTGACAGCAATTCCAGTGCATAAGAACTCTCACCTTTCACCATAAAACCCATTATGATTGCTGTTTGTCATCTCTCATGGACTGAAAGCTACCACAGTGAGTATTGCAAATTTTGCAGTCTTGCAGTATCTGAAGATTAAATTCATGAAATAAATGAACTTTGGTTAGAAGTGCTGTGATCACGAAACTCCTCCCTTTCTGGGCCCACAAAAGCTTATCCTACTTTCCTAAGAAGTCTCTTACACTGAGACAGCTGCTATTGGCAAATCTAATGATTTCAGCCATTCTGTAAATTTAGATAAGGAGCTCTGGAACAAGTAAGGAAATAAAATTTAACTTAATAACTGGAGTTTACCAGGCTTCAAAAAAAGAGACTTGGAAAAGGATAGGCTTTGTGGGACAGAGAAGAAAGAGAGTCAATAATCAAAGTGGCTACTGAAGCACAATGTGATTTGAAATCAACCTTCAAAACTGTTTTTAGTAACTGGCAATCTTTTTGATGACTGCTGGTAATGACAGGTGATGCCTCTTACAGTTCTGGAATTGGGCAGTGTCATCACTGTACATGCTGCAGTTGACAAGCTCCAAAACTTATAGACTTTGAAAACAGGAAAGTATCCAGAATCCTGAATTATGATGGACACAGAATTACAGAGTTCAAAGGGTAGGCCAATGCAACTGACAGTAAACAAAAATAAACACTTTAAAATTAAAGTAACTACAAGTTAGAGTACAGGGTAAGCCGCGCTGTGGCACTATACTTCTGAAACTGGAAAAGAAAAGATTCCTGGAGATAGCAATACCCAATCAGTAGAACATATCCACACTTCTCTTCCTAAAACAGCATAAGAAATTACATTTGAACATTATTTGCATTACATTTTTCTATGAGCTAGCCTACTGGAACTGGAAACATAACTTCTTGTCACGTGACTGACCTCAGGTTTTGGAATCAGATGCACTGCCCTCTTTCTGAGAATTTGAGAATGAAAATAGTGCTAAAGCAGAAGTGGTCTTTGTGGAACAAAACTTTGGTTAGATTGGGGTAAGACATCACTCCTCAAAAGTGGCACGAGAAGAACAGTTACAACAAGCCACCAATACTACACACAGGAGGAATGGTACTAGGGATCACTGTTTGCAGTAGGCTTCCAAACCTACAAATGGTACAGGGAAAAAAATCAGCAAGCAACCATTTCACAATGACACAGCAGAAATGAAGAAAAAACAGATGATCTGTGCTTGGCCTTTAACAACAGTGAAAGTTCAGTGTGGTGAAGCAGTACGGAGTAGTATTTCAGTTTCAGAATTCAAAATTTTGCAGGAAATAGTATGGACAGTTTTGACATAGCTTTGCTTATGCCAGAACTCATTTACTCATTTCCTTCCTTTTTCAATATATACTGTCACCACAATGTTTTTGCATCTCAGACTTGGCCTGTTTCCTGTACCAACAGAAAATACAACTTTGGTTAAGGATTACTGCAGATCAAGAAATTCACACCTAATAACAACTCAAGAGAATGGTCAGTGCACTGCTCAAATTCCATTGCAAGCACAGCTATTTCTCTGTTGAGTTATGGGACGAGAGAGAAGTCACTGCAAAGAATCACCTTACAAGAAAGCAAAACCAGTTAAAAGTGTCGAATCTGCAGAACTTTCATGAACATGCATACATGTCAATAAAAAAAGGCATTAATTATTGCAAGGAAATAAGAAGTATGTCTAAAGCTACTGAACTTTGGCATTATAAAGAATATTGTACAAAACTGCTGAAGCAGCCGTAATTTCACACTTTTCTACCTCATCATGATTTCACTGTTTACTTTGTTTTCAGTGAAAAACTATTTTGGTAGCTGAGTCAAGGCACAACTGATATTTTGTCTTTAAATCAAAAGCAAACACTTCTTTCTCACTCTTTTCCCCTTTGCTTTTAAAGAACACAGTGTGAGTACCTTATTAATGAATTATTCACTCTGAATCTGTGTTCATTTATAAGGAAGCACAAAATCCTTTCCAACAATGTCCCCCAACTGGGTCACTTGCCTCTGAATGTCAGTGCTGGGTTTTGCTGTGCACCCAAAGTCACCACAGCAGCAGGTAGCCTTTCAAGTAGATCATGATTAAAACTGAAGTCAATTCCTGCTTTACAAGTCTGTGAGCCAAGCCAATTTGTCAGCAACTGGTTGTGGGCAAAAGTACAAATTTCTATCTGGCCTATTGAATAGCTAATTTGAGTTTGTTTTCTGGAAAAACAGTAGCCTTAAAAGCCAAACACTTAAGAACACAGACAGACACTTGGCCAGCATCACACCATGGCTTCCTTCCACACTTTGTGAAGCTAATTGGAGGCCCTAGTCTGCAAGTGCTTTGCATGCATAATAGGTCCATGGGCCATAAACATATGCTTCTTTTCCATGTAACAGCACTCCAGCTTCAATTGTGAGGGCCAGAGGAAGTGAGCAAGAATAAAAAGATTATACTTACTGTAAGGAACACATTCATACTGAACTTCTAGGTATTTGTATGTTCCGGGACAAGGATCAGGAAACACATCTGACCCAGTAACTACTATACACTGTGTTCTGTTGTTGCACCTGTAATGGGAAAAAAAAAGCAAACTAATTAATTTAAAATTACATTTAATTTGCTAGTTCATACTTAAAAGGACTACATTCAGTGCTAACTCTCTTCACACTTGGGCAGCTCAATACATAGGACAACAAAGTTAATTAATACTAATTAGCCAAAGTCCAAAAATAAGGGTTCAGGACAATATTTTAGTTCAGGCTTTACACTTTTAAATTTGGAGATCGATGCTATCTTAACTGTCCCCACTGGTAGAAATAGCTGTATCAAGTACCAAGTTTATACTGATTTGATACTACTGTTCAATAAAGTGAAAACAAAATGCAGAGACGATATAATTGAAAAAATGTGCAATTTTGAATAATGTATAATAACAACAATGAGTAATTCCTTCCATCTTTAGAGATATACATCCTACTGAATGGTTTTACCTCTCAGAGAGATTTTTCTTGTGATTCAAGGAAATTATTTTGGTTGGAAGAGCTATTGTAGACAAAGAACATTAGCATTTCCATTTTAATTATTTTAGGAGCAATTGTTGGACTCTAAGCTTCCTCTGTTAGGCTACAGGAAGCAGTAAAGAATGACCACTTGAGGAAATAAGAAAAACAGTTAAAAGAAGAACTGCAAGAAAATTAATTCAGATGTATTTTTGAGGATGCTGAAAAATAAAAATTATTTGCTTAACAATGAAAGAAAACGCATTTCGATACAAAGAACTTTATTACAATGCCTCTAATTGTGAGGATATATTGAACTTAATTTTTGAAGGGTTTATTATTATTATTATTATTATTATTATTATTATTAATAATAATAATAATAATAATAATAATAATAATAATAATAAATTTTAGACTACTATAATTTTTTCCAGAACAAAAAAAACCCAGAAAAACAAGTATTAGCTTGGAAGTTAAAAGTGACCTTGAAGAGATGGTCAAAATGTAATACAGGAATACAGTCACAAGGATGAGGAAGAAAAAAAAGAGAAGGTCACGGAGTTTGGTGACTAAAAGGGAAAGAGCTTGGCTGATTTTCTCAGGGGTTAGTTTTGTTTGTCAGCAAACTGAATAACAGAAGTCTGAACTTAAGTAATAGACTAGCCTTTGACTCCAGCTGAACATCAACTTCTCTATTGCTCTACTTCTTCCCATACTCCCTGAATACCACATAACCCAAGCTAAAATAATCTGCCTGGTATCAGTGGCTTTCCACAGCTGCACAGCGCCAACAGGAATTAGAATAATTCATGCTACCTCATAAAAGGTAGAGCAAACACATTCAAAGAACTCCAATATAAATGATTTCCTTTTTTATATAGTAATCAGACTAGCACAGAGCCAGTCAGGACATGTTGTGCCTCTCTGCTAGGCAAACTCAGAGACAAAAGCTCTCCGACTTGGTCAGTTAACTCTTCTTTCCCTTTTCCGTGTCTTTTTTATTTTTTTTAAGTTGTTTATTTCTACCATCATAAGCCTCATAATTGCAGACCTAATTGGAAATAGTCAGGGATTTCTGTACATACACAACCATGGATACGGATAGGTGGTGAGGAACTCCCCTGCCACCTTTCCCAGAGGGCGCAGCCAGGTCCCCTGCACAGCTACTGCACAAATAATGCCGCCCCACTCCCATCCCAATGGCACAGTCAGTCTGCAGCAGCTCCTGCAGGATGTTGGAGAGTCTGGAACGACTCTGACACATCCAGTGGCTTCAGACCCAGGCTGAGGTGTGACATGTGCACCCAGCTCGCCGAGAAAACCACTGTACCCAGTCTGTAAGTGACAGTGTACACACAGCCCTGCCATGGAGGACTAAGGGCTGCTGTGGTGTGGGTGGCGTAGATGGAGGCTGTAGAAGCAGGAGAAGGCAATGTGGCCCCAAACCTCACAGGCCTCTGCAATACCCTCATACAGGGGGTTTTATGTGCCACAGCACAGGTACGCCAACCAGCACGAGAAAATCTGGGACGCAAGATTTTGTAACAAATTTCTTTAAATTTGTGTTTCTTTAGCAAAAACCTTACACTGAAACCAAAG
Organism: Oxylabes madagascariensis; assembly: GCA_013400675.1. Classification (NCBI taxonomy): domain Eukaryota; kingdom Metazoa; phylum Chordata; class Aves; order Passeriformes; family Timaliidae; genus Oxylabes; species Oxylabes madagascariensis. Next base: position 11,629 of record VYZR01076129.1, on the reverse strand, counting down.
TGATTCCCACAAGACTTCGAGTGCATCATTCAGTATGATGGTTTCCACAGCTTTGAGCTGAATGAAAATTTTATTTTATACTCAAATGAGCAGCAATTAAGAGAATTATTTATTTGCTACAAAATAAAACGAGTACGTGTTGGGAGAAATTGTTTGAGAATGAAGCTAACCAAGGTCATATTTAGCAGTGGGAAAAAAGACTGATTTCCCTGTGAAGAATTGTTTTCTTCAGTTTCATTTTCTCCCAGTAAAAGATTCATAATGCTGCCATCAGCCAGGAAACCGAGAACTTCATGCTAGGTTTTATTAAAAGGATGTGTAATAATAATTCAGAACAAAATTCAGGTTTTTTTCTTTGTACAGTAAGTGTTGGAGTCAAACTTCAGGCACTGAATGGTGTTTACAGGAAATTGATGACACTCTAAAAACTTTTAACTATTCCTTTATGAAAAATTTCACCTGCTGTGCATATGGTCACCTTTTGCCCTCCTTTGGCCAAACCCAAGACCCCAGTTACAAAGATTTCTGCCCTCTGCTGCAGTATACAGCAGCGCTATCAGGCCCACCAGCACTTCCCCAAGAAGTGGAATTACTTGAATAACTACATGAATACTGTGTTTGTGCTTTAAGTTGTAGGCTTGCACATTCAAACCACTGATTTTGCTGCACTGTTGGCTGTATTTTATAAAACCCGAGTAATTCACAAACACTTCTAAGATTTCAAATTAAAGACACTTGGTTCGGATATTAACACTTTAAAAAGCTGACATTCAGGTAATAATTTTTTACATATTTAGAGGTCATATTTTCATTAGAGTGAGACTTTTAAGAAAAACCAACAGCAACTATAGCAGCTGTCAATCCTAATTCATGAGTTACAGAGAAGAGATGAAGAATAAGTGAACTTTGTAGAGGTAGTTCTGAGACAAGTAATTCAGGGAATTTACACTACTGTGATTAGTTCTCTGGATAAATTAAAGCCTTCTCTCTGCTGCACTGTTTCTCTCTGTAAAACCAGAGATACTTCTCTGTTAGCTATTGGCCTATACTTCTGCTACTGCCCGCAAAAAAAAACATTTTACAAACTGGTAAGGGTTTCAGTTGAGCTTCTTAATGACAGGAAGCCACAGAATCTGTGGCATATTGGATAAAAGAGACTCCACTCTCCACAAAATAGCACTAAACAGCAGATTATCCTACATGGCTACAGATTATCAAAGCTACCTCATCACTGCCACAGCAGAACATCATAATTTTAAGAAACATTTACACTTAGAAACTTAGGCCTAAGAAGAGGATATTGCACTGTTACAGCCTTAAATCTGGTGATCCATTCCTTTTTGTAATGGGCAAGCACCTTTTGTGTCACAGGATTCTCCAAAACCAGACTACTGTAGAAATATACTGTAGAAATAAAGTGCCTTGGAATTTGCAAAATTGGCCTAGACACCACCAGGAAAAAAAAAAAAATCCAAACCTCAAAAATCTGAACTGGCGAATAACTGGAAGTCCCTCATTCATATTAACCAAAGTTATTTTTTTCTACATTATATACTGGTAATTTGGTCCATCTATTTAAACTCTTTTAGAATTGTTCCAATGAAGGTGTGATACAAACCAGCTATAATTTCTGCAAACTTAAGAAGACAAATCACAAATACTTTGGTGTTTCAGTGCTCTCTGTAGGTTTTAAATACCATTTAAGTGTTCTGCAATCTACATAACTGCATACTTCCCCAGTTTATGTTAAAATACAGACATTTTCAGGGGGTTACGTACAATCTTAAAATTCGTATGATTGAACACTGAGAAATGTCTTCACACTCAAGAAGAATACACAATATTCATAAAGATTTATGATGCAATGACTTTGTCATTTACAAGGAAATACAGGAGATCAGCAAAGAAGTCTGTATAAACTCAGTAACAGTTAATTTTGGAAAGGTAATATATGGATTACATTTGAAATGCTATTTAGGAAAGGACTAACTGTAGTAGTGAAGGAAGAATAATTCAGGTTCTTGTGCAAGCAGTGACAACAGTTTTGCAAGGGGAAATGCATGAATTACCATTATTCTCGTGAACGCAAGGAGCAATTGTGTACTCTGACACTCGTTTCTTCCGTATTTTAGTATGAATGAAGAAAGGTTACATCTTCATAATGCACATGCATCACTTAGAGTAATCTAAAAATCAAATGGAGTGTTTAATTAACAGTTACAGCATAATGTCTGAACTCCTTTCACCTCAGGAAGAAGACTGTGCAAATGAGGAATGGCCCTTCACATTTCAGATGAATACAGAAAGAAAAAGGAAAGTAAAGCAGCTCCAGCAGGGCTGTTATTATCTTCTGCTCATGATGTAGCCCTGTCCCTGCTGCATCCATCCTCTCTGCTCAGCTATAAGGACAGCTGTATTTTCCACGATAATTTGTTTGTATTTCAACTCTAATCTTGACTTGTACAATTCCCAACAAATTGCTTTTGCTTTTTTTTTTATTATTATTATTATTACCTTATTCTTATTATTGCACGTTTTCATGTACAATGTATGGAGATGAGATGCACTATGTGCAATCTATTGTGCGAGGTGTTTTAATCAATAATCTTGTTCTGCTGATGAAGCAGGGGCTTCTGTTTTGGCAAGATAACATTAGTTTCTTCTGTCATGCTCCCAAAACTATTGGGAATCTTCAGCAGATCATTAGATATGCTACAATAAAGCTTTGGTACATTCTCTTTTCTTTCTTAAATTGCTTCTTCACTGTCCTATCATGCCTTGTCACTGCTGGCACTGCATTATTATTACAGCTCCCCTGAAACTTGCACTAGAGCTATGTCTGCAGGCCATAGGATGCCATTTTCAATTGAAGCTTCTGCTTGAAAATATAAATTAAGAAAATTTCATTATCTCCTGCCAAGGGCCATTATTCACCATTGTTCTAAGGAAGATTAAAAACGCACAATCTATGGACTTGAACAAATACTCCAGCATTAAAATGAAAAACACAGTGTATCATGACTGGACGAGAAAAGTGAAGCACTGGGATCTGAGAAAAAAAATCTGGAAAGACATCAGCACTACATGGATCAAACCATGACTGAGGAAAGAGGTCATCTACGTGGGCAAGTCACATCTGATGCAGAAAGATACAAATAGATCCTTTACAAGCGGTTTTTGCAGTTTGCAAAAAGAAGATATGTATGAAATAATATCCACATTGCAATTTATCCTTCAAATGCTTTTGTTTTGCATACACAACTTTGACAAAGATAGTAACATAAAAGAAACATCATGCTATTTTGAAAATGATGTGCATTAATGTATAGCCAGAAAAAAACTATCAAAATAATTTGGGGTATTCCTAATGCTGTATTTCTGTGAATGCCCTGTTTCCTTAAGTAAGGTGAAATGCAAACACAGCAAACAGTCACATGTAATTAACTATTAAAAAAAAGAAAAGGATTCAATATAAACCCACATTTAGTAAGTAAAATTAATTTTTAATAACATTGTTGATACATTAAAAAAGTATCTTGGTATGTTTTGAAACATTAAAAAAACTATCTTGGTATGTTTTGAAACTTTCAAGTCAGTTCCGATGATATTTCTCTTTCAGCATATTGATTAAATACTTAAAAGCCAGCATGATGGCATGTTCCTGCATATCGCCTGCAGCAACCTGCTTAAACACCACTTGAGGCACGTAAACTCCAAGTAGTAGCACCACATACTCCATATGGTCTTCTTGTTCCTTATTCACCCTGGGTGAGCTGCAGTCTGAGTGAAAAGATATGGGAATATGGGATGAATGCACTTCATGTGATGAGTTACACTGAAAAATTCCTGAACCTCATTACCCAAGTAAGTAGCTGTCTTTACAGCTGTGTTCCTAATGGTCTACAACTGCCATGTGAGATGTGGTTTTGCTTTTGTATGCATATTCAGTAACCTCCACTCCTGTCATTAATGCAAAGTTGCATATGTATGGACACGTCAGCTATTACTTGAATGCTATGTTTTATTACAAAACTTACATATAAAATAGAGAACAGAGATTTTATTTTAGGGGCGTTTTGATACATAAGTATGCACCAAAGACATGCCACAGTAGATACCTTTAAAGGAATGTATGTAAATTCTGTGTTTCAAATTCACCAGTTCACCTCACAAGCCATACATTATTACGTACTGAGACCTAATGAGTTAGCAATTTAAACCTAACCAAAGCCTGGAAAAAAAGACTTGCTGAGAAAATCCTGCCTTCCTATCAAGCCTGGATTTGAAGGAGGATTGGCCAGCCATCACTGCTATTTCCACAGTGCTCGAGCACTACCCTTCCCATGCAGGGTGAGTGAGTACACGCATCCTACAGAGCCACACGCCCCTAAGGATAGACATATAATCCTGGGACTGGCCTTCTAAAACCCAGGAAGACACAGTGACAACGTTGCTTATTCATTTGTAAGATTTTCTAAAAATTATATTTAAGTTAGAAGCCCCAAAACTGTTATACGGGAACAAGCATGCAAAAAGGAAATAGCAGCTATTTTACTCGAAGAGGAAATGGATTTAGTGAGCTGTGCTTGGTAGTTTTCATTATTTAAAAGAAAAAAGGGAATATATGAGCAGATATGATAGCAGAATTTGGCCATAAGAGCTGTGTCTACATATCGGTTAGTCACCTACGACTGCTAAAGCAGTGAGGCATCCTACAGCTTGGTTTGAAAATTCATGAACCAACCCCAGGATTTTCTATGCACTTGACAACGTGACCATTACAGTAACAAATCTGGGGGATTTGGACAAAAAATATTTGGGGTGAAGAAACAANGTGTGGTTGGTTGGTTGGTTTGGGGGTTTCTTTTATGTCGTTGGTGTTGGTTATAGTTTATCTTGGTGGGATGTTGGTTGTGTTTGTTTATTCGGTGTCTTTAGCGGCAGATCCGTATCCTGAGGCTTGGGCTGATTGGGGGGTAGTTGGTTATGGGTTTTGGATAGGTTTGTTTGTTATGGTTGGGGTTGTTATGGGAGGGGTGTTTGGGTCTTTAGTGGATGGGGGGACGTTTTTTTCCTTCTGTTTTCTTTTAAAATATAATATTGATGATTTGTTGAATCTTCCAAATTACCAAGTAAACACATATAAGGAAGCTAAATAATGTATAATTAATATTGTAGGAGAAGATGCACCATAGCCTTGTTTCCATTTGCCCAATAAAAAAATGCAATAATATTTAACTGTGCTTTCTTTATACAATGTAATCTTGTGGGAGTCTAAGGGTATGCATTAAGCATAAAAACTCCAAATGGACAATAAAACACAGCATAAAATATGCAACTCCCATAGGTCTTTTCTTAGAATTACCCAGTCTGATTCACTATCAATGAACGTGCATCAGACTTACATGGCAAAGTAATTTAACTGTATTTCTTGCTTTCAACATCTTCTTACAACTTTAAAACATTTAGCTATGACCCATTTGCCTTTTAGTATTCATGTCTCTAAGTTCAAAGCAGTCACTGTTAAAATGAGGAATCTTCTCACTTACTCACATCTAAGCTATCAGAAATAGTTTTTCTTGTTAGAGTTCATCCTTGTTCTAATACTTTTCTTATTGGTGTAAATGCTATTATTATGGGGTTATCATTAACCTGAAACTGGAGCATCAGATAAAACAGGGANATCCTTTAGTATTCTTTTTTTGCAGCAGGGTTGATCTTTTTTATCCATGGCTTGGCATGCAGCATATTCATAATGTAGTTAAAAGTTATGTAACTTAAGACAGCTTCTGAGTCATTATTAAATTAGTAACTCCAAGAATTACAATATTGAAAACATGTAGCCTTATCCTTNGTTAAAATGAGGAATCTTCTCACTTACTCACATCTAAGCTATCAGAAATAGTTTTTCTTGTTAGAGTTCATCCTTGTTCTAATACTTTTCTTATTGGTGTAAATGCTATTATTATGGGGTTATCATTAACCTGAAACTGGAGCATCAGATAAAACAGGGAGAGGAAAAAAAATGAAAAAAGAAAAAAAAGTGGACTCCAGTGGAACGTAACTCCTGCTTTCTCTTGGTATTTTTAGGTGCTGTTACAATCCCGCTTTTCTATCTCTACTACTTTCCACCAGATATACCAAAGGCCTACTAGCCCAATCAGAGTTTGTGAGGAGATGGCTGTAAATCAAGGACAGTAACACAAAGTATCAAAGATGCAATGAGGTGTGCAAAGTAAGTGGAACAATCTCCTGGTATGGTCTGTGCAGGCGCAAACCCAAACCCCGTAACAGTATGAAGCAGAAGAGACCTGTTCTTTAGAGAAAATGTATCTAATGCAATCCCACCTGAGGAATAAGAAATGGAAATACAGTCATTTTCACAATCATAATAATTGTTATATTATTTGCATGCATGCATATTTGCAAGCAAGCTGCAGCATGGGATTACAGGCAGTGTACATCTTAGAACACCAACTAAGCCAAGCAGATCCACACAGCTGAAAAGTAATAAGTTCAAAAGATCCAATTAAATGTTTCACCATTTAGACAAAATAAATAGCCTGCAGNTCACCTATTGCAGTCGGCATTGGGAAAAATGATCATATTTTTAACAAGGGAAATGGGAAATCGCTATGGGATGCCCTACTTAGACTAAATTAGCAAGATCTTGTTATCAGACCATATAAAAGATACACCATAATAAGACATGACCTTGCAGAACCTTGGAGCTGATCTGTGATTTTCCCCCCTATAACCCTTCCTAATTATCTGCAAAGTTACAGACCCTTTTGTGGC
>VYZR01076128.1:106161-157592 GCA_013400675.1 Oxylabes madagascariensis | reverse complement strand
AAACACTGCCCAGTTTTTTATTTGTCATTAAATACAACTAAATTGCAATTAATGCTCTCTGTCTATGAGGTACAAATCAGTTTGACACTGTGAATAGTTAAATCATCCTTGGCAAGAGCATTAGTCTGGCATAAATTCTATAATGAGAAATTCAGATTACTAGCATCTTCTGAAATGTGAGCGCCCAGCGCTTAATCTAGGACCATTTGGTTTTGCACTGAATAGTAATGCCTTTATCACTGTCATAAGAGATGCACATGAGTTTAATTAGTTTGACTTCAGATTTTTGCCTTTTAATTATGCCTATTAATATCTGTTCTTTCCAATAAACAGGCATTTGCAAAATCTTCCCAGCTCTGCTTCTTCAGCTTTTTCAGCTCTGCTGCATGGGCGGGAGGGACTCAGTTCAGCTGGCTTCGCACACCAATCAGTAAAAATGCATGAACTGTCCCTAAAGGCCTTAAACCACATTTCAGGGAAGAAAACAGAAACACAAGATCTGGACCTTTCCCCCTTAATGGTCCTCGGATTTTCAGTGATTGCCTAATTTAAGTCTTCAACACTAAGATCATCCTCTGATACTCTGGCTTAATAAAACCTTCCTCGGAGAGCCAAATTAGAAGTGCCACAAGGGACAGTTTATGAAGCAGAATGCTACTGACTATGAGTAAGGGTATTAGTATCTGGCTCTGTGCTGTTTGGGCCACTTCCTCATCTACGACTTGTGCTGCTCTCCTCCTATACCTGCAGCCCTCGGCTCAGTCGGGGCTTTTGCACTGCTTTGGAAAGTGAGTTTCTCTGCTGCCTCTGGAGCATCCCTTAGGACAGAAGCATCACAGAGGCAGTTGTGGTCCACCTGCTGTTCTAGAAAAGAAGTTTGCTGAGCCAAGAATAGCCCCATTTTCCTTGCCCCAAGTTACCGCTGCTGCCGCAGCACAACCTGTTGTTCCATCTTCCCAGCCCCTCTCTTTCACCTGCCTCATGGAGGAGGTGATGTAGTTCTGCAGGAGCTGTGTCAGCCCTGTACAGAGGAGATGGCACTGATAAAGGAAGGGCCAGATGATTCCCCTTGTGGCTCCACAACTTTGTGTAGCTGTATAATCTCTTTATAAAATGTCAGCATGTTTTAAAGGTTTGTCAAAGAGTCATGGAAAGAACCAGAAGGGTTTATGTCCACAAAACAACTTAAACTTAGCTGCTATCCATACCACACCCACATAAAGTCTTGAAATAATTTATGCTATTTCCTTTGTTCTGTATTTCAAAACAATGCTGTACATATTATTTGTCTTAAGGAATAAAATAATTAAATGTATTTATATACTAATAAAAGTCCTGAAAAGAATGCTTCTCATTTTTAATTTGACTCTCATGAAACAGATGCATTCCCATGAAACATTGGTGTATAGCAAATTAATTCATTCCTAAGTATATTCTTTTAAATATATGTCTAAAAGTGTGTGGAGAATGAAGGCAGCTGCTGGCTAGGTCAGTGCTTCAGTCTTAAATTAGTAATGTTTTCCAAAGATATTCTCTGTTAGATGATATTGTTATATTGGATTTGTATGGCAAGGTCATGGTAGCGGGGGGACTACAGGAGTCACTTCTCTGAGGAGCTGCCAGAAGCTTCCTCCATGTCCAACAGAGCCAATTCCAGCCAGCTCCAGGACATACCTGTTGCTGGCCAAGGCTGAGTCAATGGGTGATGGTGGCAGCACCTCTGGGATAATGTGTTTAAGGTGTGGAGGGAGGGAATGGTGCAATGCCAACTGCAGTAGGAGAGATGAAGACCATGGTGTGGCAGCTGTGCCTGTGCAGGCCATGGATGCCCATGAGGGAGCAGAGATCCACCTGCAGCCCATGGAGGAGCCCATACTGGAGGTGGATGCCAGAAAAAGGTCTGTGACTCCATAGGAAGCCTGTGCAGGAGCAGGATCCTGGCAGGGCCCTGCAGACCAGTTGAGAGAGGAGCCCATGCTGGAGCAGGTTTCCTGGTAGGACTTGTGACCCTCTTAAGGAGCCCACTCTGGAGCAGTTCATGAAGAACTACAGCTCATGGGAAGGACTCACAATGAAGAAATTTGTGAAGGATTATCTCCTGTGGTAGGGACCCCACACTGGGGAAAGGGAAAGACTCTATTCCCTGAGGAGGAAGTTGCAGCACAAAAACCAGGACATGAATGACTGTAATCCCCACTCCCATCTCTCCCTATGCCGCTGGGGAGCAGGAGGTAGGGAGTCGGGAATAAAGTTAAGCCTGCTAAGAAGGGAAGGGTAGGGGTGTGACATGGATCTGTCTCTTCTCCTTACCTGCCCTTCAATTCCATGCAGCAATTGGCCTCCACTAGGAGTTGGGGGAACCAGGAGAAAGGGAACCTGCTGGAGCAGGACCCAAAAAGCAGCAGAATATTGTTTTACTCAAAACCACTGTGGTTTCAAAGGGAACTATTTTTTGCTGCTCTACTGGTCCTTAACAAGCTGCAATATAAACCTATGGGAAAGGCAATATGGTTTACAAAGTCACTATGCCATACATCAAATGTTCTTGATGAGACAGAGGGTCTTGGGATAGATGGTCCAAAAGTGCTGGAAGCATGTTAAGGGTCTGTACATGTGTTTTATGGACCCTGATCACACGTATAACTAAATGTAAAGAGACGGTGCCAGTGAATTATTGACCTCTGTGGAGCAACTGGGAGCAATCACAGAGCAAAAGCAGATGTTCCATATGTGCAAGTTCATGGCCTGAACTATGACACCTCTCAAATGTTCTGATTTGTTTTGTGGGGCTTTTTTTTACTGTTCCTGAGGCAATATCTTATGGACATTTTCCTGCTGGAAGTCTAAAGAAATGTCTTTGCTTTGGTTTTCCACTTCCTTTTGTAAGTAAAAATTTTATTTTAAAAAGTTTTTAATTTTCCAAACTCTTCATGTTTATGAGTGTGTGTAACAAAGCTGAAAGACTGTGGTAGCATGGTGAATATTATGAAGTTTGCTTGTAAAATATGTTAGTGTCCTAATCCTGTTGATTTTTACATGTATCAAAATGCTATGATTAATTTGTGACTAAATAAGTTTTTCTGGTCAAAATATTTGACTCTGGATCAAGCAATAAATTTAAAGTGGGGGGACATGTAAAGTATAAATGGATGCTGTCTGGACTCTCAGCATCTTGGTCCTGTGACTGCTAGTGATACCCATGGCAACAATGATGAAAAGGCAAGATTTTCTCCAAAAGAGAACTATGAAAATTTTGTTCAGGATAAGAAATCTCCATATCTTCTTCAGTGAAGATTTTCTCACAAATCCCTGTATGGTCACATCAAAGTAGAAAAAAATCAGTGGAAGGGATCACCTGTAGGTGAACACATCCACTCTTTGGCCAGCACACAGGGCATGTAGAGAGAGTCTCTAGGACTAAAGGACACACTGCAGGAGCAAGAGAACTCTGGTTTTCAGGGATCATCCCTCTGTGGGTGTCTGCGAAGCCAGGGAGGTCTTTAAAATATACTCAGCTGTAGAACAAAAGAGCAATGTCTTGATGCATTTCCAAGTAGTTATTGGTAAATGGCACCATTTCAGCCCTGTCCTGCCCTGGTCCCCAAATGGAAGTGGTGGGACAGCCCTGACTGCAAGACCCTGACCCATAGGAAGCCTCTCAGTCCTCATGCCTTGGCTCCAGGGTGCTGCTGTCCCACACTGTGCTCTAAAAGCTTTAATTGTGCCTGTTGCTTTTTTTCAACCAAACTCATCCAAACCAGAGTGCCTCCACACTTTCAGGAGCCACTCATGCAGAGCGATTTGCCCTTGGCCTCTCTTTTCCCACCCCCAAAGAGCTCCCCCCACCTGCCTGTCAGCTTCTCACTCTGAAATGTCCATGCGGAAAATGTGTGGAAAATGTATGGAAAAGGCAATACTGGAGGTACTTGTGCTAATTTAACCCATCACACGTTGTGATCCCACAGGTGGAAGTCAGCACAGCGGGATCAAGTAGTTTCAGGCACTTTTCAAGCTCTAGGTGCTTTTCAATCACTTTGGGTACAATCGCTTCCAAACAGCAGGAGGCAAGTTTGGTTTTACTAAGTGGTGCAATATGTGTTCCACTCTGGAGGATCTCACAGCATGACGGCGAAAATATGAATATGTTTTAAGTATCATCATCTAATTGATGCTACAAGTATATTATATATGACAGCAGTGGTGTATAATGCTACCTAGGATCCATCCTAAGGTGGATTTTGAAGCCATCTCAAAGTATTTGAAGGTCATAAACACCAACACAGGGAGACAAATTACCCAGGGTAATGTAATACACTTATAACAAGGAGAACTAGCATGCAATGGAACAAAGTAAAAGTCAGGCTGCATATCAGGAAAATTTTCCCTAACAGCAAAGTCTATTAGTCTGTGGAATAGCCTCCCAGGGGAAGTGGTGGAAGCCCCACAGCCTGAGTCATTTAAAGCTAGACTAGAAAACATTTGAGAATAATCCTGAATTGGCAGAGAATAATTCTACATTGGCAGGGAGATGGAAAAGATGACCTAATAGGTCTTTTCCATCTCTAGCTTCTATGATTCAACCAAGGTATGTTGCTGTACGTTATGTATCAGGGCATGCCCAGCCCATTAACTCCAAGTTCCACTTCAAAGTGGAAATCTTGAAATTCTACCTTGGCTGCTGCTAACTTTGCCGTTTCAGCACACATTGAGAGCTTTGTGTTCTTAAACAATTTGTTCATTTTTAAAGCCTGCATAGAGAATGAGAATATGAACAATAAATTTAGAACAAGTTGTGGTTTCTTTTAAGCAAGAAGGATATTTTCTGTTTCTTTTGATTTTTTTTTCCTCCTTTCCAGCATGGCGCTATGAGACACAGACCTCTGACCAAGTTCCAGATCTGTCTGTATATTTCCACGTCTGTTCCCATCATTATTACGTTTGAGTAACTGATATATACATAGTGTTGCAGGGTGCAGAATTTGGGTCATGAGCAGGCCTGAATCTTGGAGATGGATGAACATGTAAGTCCACATCTAGGACTGCTTATATGTGCCAGTTAAATGCATTAACTCCATGGCCCAGCCTCTCAGCTTGGTGTAAATCACTGTAGCTGTACCCTTGAAGGAGTGGGACAGTTTTACCTGTAGTGACTTCTGATGCGGTGCTCCTGAAATGTACTGGTAAAGATCCTCTGGCCAGGTCCACCTTGCATCACTCACACTGCACAATGTGGATGTGATCTGCCCGGAAATGGCCTGCAGGGCACGTGCCTGGCAGGAAGGCTCTGTGTTTCCAGAGAACTGGCAGATGCATCACGGCTGCTTCCCGAGCCCTGTGTGGAGTCAGGGAAGGGCCAGCAAGCTCAGCAAGCAGAGCTCCTCGCTGGTAACATCCAAGCAGTAGCACAGCTCTCTGCTGCAGAGCAGTGGGGCAAGGAAGGGGCAGAGCACCTCATCCATTTGTTGTTGAATGTGCTCTGGTGTTGTAAGAAATAACCCCTTCAACAGATGTCTCTAAGGAGATGGGTCCAACGCCCAGCATTGATTTCAGCTACCCCTCACAATCGGAAAGTGACAGGAGAGATCCTGTGCCCCACAGCTCTGACTGTATTGAGGTTTTTAAGTTTGGCAAAGAAAGAAGAACAAGTTCTGATGCCAGTGCTCTATGCTGGCCTTATTTGACTCAATATAGGGCACTTGTTTTTCTTGGTGAGGCCAACTCACCATGAGAAACACTTACCCTAGTGCTGTGGGTATTACTAAAAATTCCTGACATCAAAACTGGATAGCTTCCTAGCGCAAATTAGAGTTACCTCAAAAGTGTGTCTGCAAGGCTGTCTTATGCTCTCACCCCTGTGGAATCCATGAGCTGTGTGAGTGTGAGGACACTTAGCAATTATTTACAAGACAGAGTGTATCATGCTGGAGGAGTGAATACTCTGATGCTTCTCTAAGCTTTCAGATCTGCCTTTCACTCTTCTCAACCCATATTTTTAACAAGTGACATCTGGCTCTTCTTGTCTTTACAGCACACATCACTCTTCGTCCCTCCAAGGGGGCCTGTATTTTTTTTAATGGCTTTACTGAAATCACAGCATTTAAAGATCCAAAAAGTATTGCTTCTGACATCACATGAGAGAAAAATGTGTGAAAGGGAGGCTAGACTAAATTAAAATAACCTACCCTTTCAAAGGGAAAAAGGCATCAGTAAAGAGTTCTGCTTCGGAAATTACTGCAATATCCTCCAGTTTTTCCCTGCTTCTTTTTTTCTGTCACAATCCCTTCTACTTGCCTGTCAACTTTCATCAGACTCTATTTCTTTTTGTAGTAGCAGCTGTCCTTATTCATGGGATGCCTGACACCATTCCAGATGCTCTGCATCTAGAGGAGGAAGAGGGTAAGTGCAACCATCCCAGGAGCTTTTAGTTGAAAATATGTATTTTGCACCTCCTATTGTGCACTGATTTCGACAAGAAGCCAGGTGAGAAGTGTAAGCTCATAAAGAAAATTCAAAAAGTCACTACATTTTCCAGGGAGCCAGCATAAAAATTATGTCTGGCTTCCTGTTTCTTCACCAGATATTTCAATGGCTAATAAGGACAGGAGTTTTTTCAACCTCCTCTAGTTTTGGTAGTGACTTCAGTGGGAGAGGGGTTGTTCTAGCACTGAGACCATTTGGAAAATCTCACCTTAAATAATCAAATATAAATTAGATATCCAGGATATTATCTGTCACATCCAACATCAGCTGCAAGTGGATCAAATTTAAGTCCAAAATAGGAAACAGTAATCTGGAGCACTGCTTGCTCTCAAAGCAAGCTTCAGTGCCAGCCATTGCCTCTACTCTAATTGCCAGCTCAGGAGTGGTAACACAACACCATTCAGGTCTCTGGGCTACAGAATAAAAGCTTCTCCATGTGTTCAACCTACTGATGCTGGAAAGGAGCACTTGTTAATGTTGGAGTGATAACTTGCAGCTTTTTGCATACAAGGAAGTTGAACAACACCAGCATTTAGACGTTAAACCATTTCTATGTACCAACCACACTTTTGGGTGTGAAGGAATCGCCTAAGTTAGTGAAGCTACAGATACTTTTAAAGTCTGGAAGTGAATATTCTACATAGAGACAGCACCTTTCCTAAACTGAGACGAGTTGCAAATGCAGTGTTAACAGCACCAGACTGGGCTCAAATCATGCACCAGGGTAACACAGATTTATCAGAAATAATTTTAGAAAAAAAAACAAAATCCAAATGAGTGTCAGACATTCCTGGAGCAATATATCTCTGCAGAATTATTTTGCAGAGCACTGTAATCTGAAAAGAGAACTTAAAGCCGGAAGAACATAGGGTGTCCTCATTTTTAATTTCAGTACCTACTGCTAATTAAAAACTGTGAATGGTGGTTTCCATAATACTAATTTATTATAGCATGCCTTTATTAACATAAATATTTCATTGTTCAATGAGGACATAAAAAAATAAATTGACATTTTGGCAGTAGTTCAATGTTTTTGGGATCTATTTTATAAGATATTTTACTGATGAAAATGCATCTTAAAGCCTTAGCAATATGTTTGGCTTTGGTCTTTGGCAGGAAGCAAAAAAGCAGGAATCTGAAAGCCAGAAATGTCCCCAGAGCATGCATCCATATTCCTGCTGTAGGTCTTTAGAGTTCTCCTTTTACAGACAATTGGAAAAATGTTTCAGTGGCTGATTTCTGATACATTTTGATTTGTATTTGAACAAATCTCACATTTCTACTGTCAGACGTTCCCATGTTTTATCACATTTTTCTTAAATTATTTTCAGGAAATTATATTAACTCTTCGAGTTGACAGAGTAAATATTGTCAACATAAAGTTGAACACTGATTTCACAGATATCACCATCTTAACTTTCCAGGGAATTTTGTGTTGACTAATGGAAAAATAGAACAGGAAAATCACTTATACGCAAAGAAATTTTTATTTTGAAGTGAAGTTTATGGAAGGCATCTTGTTCAGTTGAAGGGAATATTTGGAGATATGTATGCACATTAACATTTCTTGAAACCTGGTATCTTGGTATGTCTAAAAACAAGAACACATTAGATACTATCCTAAAAGCACATTGTTAGTAAGGTTTAGCACTTTTTTAGAAGTTTAATAACTTCTAAAACTTCTTCAGTGCTAACAAGGAATGACAAAAGATTAATTCTGCACAATGGATGTACATTAGAAATTTCATTATCTGAGACAGTTTTCCAGAATTTATTTAAGACAATAACTTTCTGTACACGTGGTAAAAACTTGTCTGAAAGTTGAGGTAGATTTGCTGCACTACAGAAATCCAGGAAGAGAACTATAACTTGAGAGTCGCCAGAGTAAATGCCGGAAGGGCAGTAGGTCAAAAGGCAAGAAAGTTCATCCTGATTTGAATTGTGCATTGATGGAATGATTTGGATTCTCTATCATCCATTGGTAGGCAGGTCCTAAACAGCTCGTGTGTCACTTCCCGGTCTGGTCAGACAGGCTGTGTCTTCCTGAGCGAGGCCTACACCTGCAGAGTGACCGTTCTTTTTGTTTGCCTGTCACTTTAATGGTTGCATTTTGTGGCAGAAACTGTCATCTGCCATGACATTGAAGTTTCTAGCATCTAATTGCCTAATATAATTGGGCACTAATATGTTTTAAATGTATTTTCTTTGGTGTTTTTTTCCTGGGTTTTTGTTTGTTTGTTTGTTTTGTTGTGGGTTTGTTTGTTTGTTAGTTTTAAAGCAAATGGCTTAAATGAAATTGTCTAGTTTTTTTGTTTTGCTCTCTGATTTCTGGTCCCTGACCTCTGCCCTTTTGGGAACAGTAGAGCTGAGCAAATTATTGCAAGACCACCTTTCCAATCTCTTTTCCACAACACAGCTAACCAGAACCTTTAAGTTTGTTCATAACAGGAAAGGAGTTTAATGATATCTCTTTAATTACCCCAATTAATATCCTAACTAATAAGGCATGTGCTTACTCTTACACCTCTGTTACACCCTTTCCTCTAACAGTTCTGTTTATTTCTTGGATAGTGTATTCTCTGCTGCACTGTCTTTTACTGTGTTTGGAAAGCACATACGGCATTTCTTTTTTCACTCCTGTAAGGTAAAGATTTAATACCTCTTATTTTTTCCAGAAGTAGGTGAAAAGGAGAATTGGGAAGACAGGGAGGTTGAAGGCTATATCTATGTGCTGGAGTGGCTCACACACTGTAACAGATGTTCTTGCAGCAGCTGAGAAGAAACTAATAGAAACTAATAGCTAAACAAAGAGGTATTTAATTCCACACTACATATGATTGGACAATAGAGCCCTAGGCTTCAAGTCTCCAGATAGTTGCGTGCATTTAGGAAAAACATTCCAAGGGATGCATTACATACAGCTTGAATGGCAGGCAGAATGATATACAACCCCAGGCTCCCCTTTCCTAAAAGCCAAAGTAAGTATTAACACTCAGGTGTTCATGCCAGTGGTGCAGAGGTGAGAAATGGCAGGTGACTGGATAGGCTACCCCGTACAATAAATCCATTCTGAGCAGGAAAAAACATGTCCCCTGGAAAATACTAACTGTGCTCAGATTTGCTCAGCTTCCTTGCTGTTGTTCGATGTAGAGCCTCATGCAGAATTCTAAGATTTTCTTTCTATTCAGGTCATAGCTTGGGACAGGAGATTTTGAGGTGGGTACAGTCTACCTTTTACCTTTACCAAATAGGTTGCAAAATACTGAATTGAGATGTCCCTGTAAAAGAGGTGATGCACCACCTCAAACTCAAAGCAGAGAGTGCCTGGGCTGCTTTACCAGGCTCCCTTTATGATGGCTGTTTTACTGAGTGGGTGCACCAAGCCTCACCCAAAAATACTTAGTTCCTTGATAACACAGTTAGGCTGGCCTTACAGTGTCAATATTTATCAGGAATTGGATCTCCTCAGCTCAGGAAAAGATTGTTTTATCTAAGAATTGTGCTGATTTTGAATGAGGTCTTGCATTTTTATGTCAAGCTGAAAAGACGAGGAGGCTGTCCAGCAACTGCAAGAAATGTTGCTCCTGCCATTCTGTGGTATTAAGCATGTTGGTGAGACAGTTCCTGTTTTACACAGTCATGGAACAGGAGTGAAGGGGAAAATGAAGAAGCAGAGCTGTACGCCAAAAAAAACTTTAATACTCTTCAATGTATATGATCTGAAATACGTCATCATCATCTTTGTCATTAAGTGCTTGTGAGAGATTGCAAATCTTCAGGCAAGTGCTAAATGCTGTTTTCTATTTTCCTCTAAGTCAGTTATAAGTATTCTCCAAAGTGTGGGAAATATAAATCTTATTTACGTATGGTAGGAAAATTTGTATTGGCTTCTGTTTCACAGAGCCACGGAATGGCTGGGGCTGGAAGAAACCTCAGAGGTCATCTAACTCATCCCCGGCTCCAGCAGGGTCAGCTGGAACAGGTGGCCCAGGCGCATGTCTGCTCAGGTTTTGAGTATCTCCATAGAGATAGTCATTTAAATAGGCTTAGCCATAAAATAAAGCAAGCCTAGACCAGTGGAAAGCACCTGGCAGGAAATAGGGCGAACTAACAAAAGAGGGAAAACTACTGTATGCAGAAAAAACACGTATCCTATTGTTGTATGTAAGGACAAATGCAAGCAAGTGCCTGAGAACCACATCTGTTTCTGTATGGAAAATCTGCCAGAGAAATATCCTTCATCTCTGAGGTGCTCTTGAGATCCTCATGGAATGAAGTACGGCACTCGAATGTAAGCCCCTGACAGAAAGCCTGGAAATGCCCAAGATCCTAGAGAAGGCAGGAATGTTCTCATCAGTATTTCTCATCAGGATGGCACGTTGCTCTCAAGAGCACTTGTGCTGTGTCTGCCCTCTCCCAGAAGATATTTCCTTTTGCTTATCTTGGGCCAACAGCATGGACCTCTCACAAACATGGAGCAGGGCAGTGGGCAGAGGAGGGGACTGCAGTTAAGCAGAAGATAGGATGGTGTTGACAAGGTCTTCAAGGTCTGCGCTGCAGCTCGAGGCTGGGACATTGCCCATCGCTCCCTGCATGAGGATTTGGCTGTGTAGCAGCCTAACTCTGGAAATGAGCATCCTTGCAATGCCCTTTGCAAGCAGCAATCACAGAAATCCCACTGCACCTTGAACAGGTCTTTCAAACAGGAGCAATCACGTTTGAGGGTTTTGGGGTTTGGGGTTTTTTAATAATCCGAATGTAAAGGTCTTTTAGCAGTAATTCTTTGTGAAGGGTGTTTTCTTAGGAGAAAATTCTTGTATTTTGCTAGAATAGAAATCATCTAAAAGTACATGATTTCACATTTCTGCAGAAATACAATCTAAAGTTACAAATAACTTTATGGAAGCAATTATTTCCAGAGTGAAGTCTGCATGAGGACACAAATTGTTACAAGCACAGATCCGGAGTCACATGAGTGGATGGCTTGCGACATTTGACTGTAAAAAAATGAGCCGACTAAATACCTAAATACTTTTATTGATTAAAGTCAATAAAATTATTGAATTTTAAATTGTACAAGCTGGCAGTTGACATTTAAGTCGAATGCCAGGGTGCTATTATGTCTGAAAAATATCTTCCAGCTGGAGAGGTGGCATCCATGACATGATGCTCCCTACCTGAAAGAAAAGAAAGAACAACTAAAGGGGAAATAGAAAGGTCCTCTCTGTCAAAGTCATGAAAGAAGGGCAGTGTTTCAATGGAAAATAATATCAAAATGGTTAAAAAAGCACTAAATTTTTTCCATCACACAGATTTCAGTAATCATGAATCATACTATTGTGCAAACACACATCTGGCATTATTTCTTTCAGTACTGAGTGCCCACATATGTTTGAGTACGACACTGGGCTTGTCAAAGGTCCTCAAATTTTTTCTAACACATCAGTTCAGTGACAGCACAATTGTCTAAAGAATAAGCATAATTAACACTGGCATGTTTAATATTGTTTTGTGATTGCCTTCTATTAAAATAAGATCTTAAGAAATTGTGACAACACTAACAGTCATAATTACCAGCTTAGCTGGCCATACTACAATTGTTGTAGCAGAGAGAGATCACTTCCAGGTGGGACAGGGGATTGCATTTCTTGCTGACTCGGGGTGAAGAAAATTGAGGTTGCATGTGTTTCAGAAATGTTACATACAAAACTATAACGAATTTTCTGAAATAATGCTGAAACCAAATGTCTTCGCAAGTCTATGTTTTTGACAAGTCCAAGGAGGCATCAGTGGTAGTTTCTGTAAGCACATTATGTTACTTACTCTCTACACAATGACACCATAAGAAGATGGAACAGCTCTACCCTCAACAGATGCAATAGGCAATACCTCACTAAACTGGTTCCCTGGAACTCTTCTGGAAACTTCTTACTTATTGACAAGGACAAAGGTAACTAGAGTACTTACAGGCCGTTTTAAGGGTAATACCCAGTTCCTACTTTAGAGTTAGTTTTAGAGCTAGTATAAGACTTCTGGGTAAGTGGGACTATGGATAAAACATAAATCTTATGGCCACAAGTTATAGCAAATGAAATTAGCTTAGTGGGTGAAGAAGCAGGATGGAAAAGATGAAGTCCTTTTCATAATATTTTTTATAAATGTATGTCTAACAAACACAAACTATGAGATCACTGGGGATGACTGGAGGCTTCTCAGTGCATGAAGGCATTCAGATTTCTGTTGGTGGTCCAGGGTGGGAGAAGGAAGGGAGTGAGAACACTGAGGAGAGACCTGTTGTCCATAGAAGCACACAGCGGGGGTTGTAAGAGAGCTCTCTTTTTCTCAGGTTTCCTCTTTTTTCTCCATGAATCTGGAGCTCAGGCCTTTCAGGTCTTGCAGTGTCAGCCCTCTGCTGTGCATGTGCCCTTCCTTACCTTGTGGCCTACCACTATCCCCACCATACTGTCCTTTCCTGCATTTCCTTCTGCCTGGGCTGCTGTCCAGCCCACAGGGCAAAGGAGAAAAGGTGTTATAGGGTCCTGATGAGTGAACACTCTTTGAATGGAGGAGAAGTGGAAGGAATGTAGGTACAGAGAAAAAGAAAAAGGGGAAAGAAGAGTCAGTAGCACCAGCCGCTGGGGTTAGAAATGCCAAGTCACCCTCCCTGTCCTATTGCAGCAGCCCCCGCTGTCCCCCATCCCTGTCCATGCCCCTCCTTGGGTGCAGAAGCAGCAGAATTTGAGGGAAACACACACACAGACACACTGGTTCAGCATAACCCTGTCTTCTTGGGCAGGCTACATCATGGTGTCACTCTTGGTAGCCACCTCCTTCTGTGGTAGAGAACACCGCCTGGTGAATTTCTCACTGTGTGGGAGCCCTTCAGGAGTGTTGCACCATCTTGTATCCAAAGAACAGCAATCCAAAAATCATGTTCCTTCACTTGTCAAGGAGCATGGATATGAGCTGTAGCTTGTCTGCTGGGCAAGAACCTCCAATCTCCTGTTTCTTGTCTTGGTTTTCTTCTGCCAAGTCTATTCAGACTTCTGTGCTTCTGAGTCAGGGACTCTGTGTCAGCTGGTTCAGGTTTGGATAGCATGGGAAGAAAAAGGCATAGAGCCTGAATAAAATACAGAAATAACATGTAGATGTGGTGGACTCCTCCTTGACATCAGTCAGAAGCAGGGCCTGTCAGCTGGAGTCTTTCCAAGTTTAGGAGATGTAAGAATTAGTCAGTCACTGAGATAACAGGGATTTAGCTCCCTTAAGAAGAGGAAAAAGCCTCTTCAAGTGGATCCTGATTGCTACAACAGGGCAGTAATGGAGTGCGTAGAACACTTGTGTGTGATGAGTTCCCACCACAGGCTCTGCATCGACGCTCATGGCTGCACTTTCAAGGCAGGATTGATTGGGGAGGTGTATTTTACACAATAATTCAATACAAGAACAGCTTATGCTGTGTTCCAATACTTCAAGAAAAAAATGATTACTGCTGCCAGATGATCAGATAAAGCAGGATGCCTTAAGTAACAAAAGATAATTGTGTGAGGCAGTAAATCATACATACACAAATCAGTTAGATACCTGTTAACAACTGTATTTGGCATCAATTAGCCAATTTAATTGTTAAAATACAATGACAACTTTAATTTATATCCATAAAATCTTCTTTCTTAACCACTGTTTATCTACTATATGAGGTTTACTGACTTGACCAAGGAGATGAACACATAAACTTATGTATGTATGATAAGCTACTGTGCATTGTCCCAAGCAAGTTTTAACCTCACTTCTGTTTCTTTTTCTCACTTCTGTTTCTGTTTCTTTTTCCAAAAAGGAAAAAAAAGTCACAAATTGTGAAAACTCTGTGTACTGATGGAAATTCCTCACTTGGAAAACTTTCAAATTCCTCACTTGGAAATCCTTCTGGGCTGAGGAGGATGGATTTCCTTGGAGGCTACCAGTACTGGGCTAAAGTCTAATTCTACCAAAGAGAGGTCCCATTAACACAACTCTTTCAGACATTGTTAAGTGAAGAAATGTACCTAATGTGTTTATGTTGAGAAATCTGTGCTAAAAATAATTAAATTTGAAAACTTTTATAACTCTATAAAAAGAAATGTCCAAAGAGCAAATTATGGCATTGCAGGAAGGGATATATAGTGCACCAGCTCAACACTGCAGGACACAGCCAGGAAGGCTCTAGAGGCTGTTATGAGGCCCATCTTGTCAGAGGTTCCTGAAAGTTCCCAGTAAGTCCCTTCATTTTTGGAGAAGAGGAATTCAAATTTTGTTGCTTATATTAGTGTGAAATGTGTCTTGTGTACAGTGCAGCAATAACAGCCCCTGCAGAGCCACAGCTTTATTAATTGGCTGCAGACTTTTAGATTTTATTTGTGCAGTTTTGTAAATGTTTTTAATAAACCTGAAGGTCTGATTCTCATTGCTGTAACAGCTCTGGTATTAAGCAGACACAAGACATGTCTGTGTGCCTGTTACAGAGCCAGGGGCAATGACCCTGGCCACCCAGCTCTGAATTGTGGCCATGCTACTGGACCTCTGCATCCATCTGCTTCTGCCTCTAGCAATAATATGTCTCTGCATCTATCTATCTATCTATCTATCTATCTATCTATCTATCTATCTATCTATCTATCTTTATTATTTGTATCTATATCCAATCTACATACATGTATGAGTACATTACCACTATCATGGTAATGGTAAAAAATTGGTTTGCAAAAGCAAGTGTGGCTGTGCCCCTGCAGTGCTGAGCTCAGGTCTGTTAGGTCTCAGGAAAGGTCCAGACGAAGAGGTCAAATAAAAATGTGTCATTCCAATGGCTCCTTAAACACCTCTATGCCTGAATGTTGTTTCACAGACCAAAGAAGTGGTTTTGGACAGGCTAATTTTAGATAGACAAATGTAAACACATGAAATGTAGCACAGCCAGGCCACTTATTTTCCTGAAAAAAAGCAAAGTGTATGTATGAATGGTTACTGATCAAGATCCAGTTCTCCATGCCTTGAGCATGAGTCCCTAACCCCACACTGTGTGCCCTAGTGCCACTCTGGCTCTGGTTCTCTGGGAGGCGAATGCCAAGGGCTGAGTCACCAGCACACAGGGCTTCCTCCAGTACCTTCCCTGCAGCCTCCCAGCCCTGCCCTGACCCAGCTGCTCCACCTCAGCTCCCCAGCTGCTCTGGCTGCTTGCCATCCCCTTCCCTACAAAATACAGGTTTGTTTAACAGGAGGTAGATTGCTGTCAGTCACTTCACGACTTTAAACCGCCTCTTTCATACCTTAAAACTGATATAACATGCAAAATAATTTGGGGACACCAAACTTTATGACAAAAGATGCTTACATTACCTTGTAGAAGAACCTGTATGAACCATTAGCCCACATATTTTAAACAAGCAATGTATAAATGGTTAATAGAACAAGGCATTTGCAAATTTTTTCTCTTCAACCTCATCAAGAATTCCAATTCTTCAGTTGCCTGGCAGAGACCAGACAGAGTTTCTTGTATATATTGTTTTGTATTACAAATTAACTGTTAGGTGTTTAGAACTTGCAAAACGATCTATTTGAATGAGAGTCTGGCAACATAAAATAAGATTGAAGGGGGGTAGCAGGAAGTTATGAATATTATGTTTTTAAACTGGAATCTCGTTGGCTTTTCTTTAAACTCAGATAGTCATAAATGACTTGACTGAAAGGATAAGTAATATTTGTACTGCACATTTGGATACAGAATGCCACCCACAGATCAAAGATACACTCACACACTTTGGCAAGCTTAAATATTATCCTATATTATGGTATGAGAAGACATTTTACTCACATATGTGCTGTCCATATTTTGTAGGTATCTAACATCAGTTAGATAGGATTTTTTTTGAGGAAACCTTAAAAAAATAAAAATATAAAAATCTTGGACTGCAATGAGTATTGATGCTGAGTTCTGGTCATTGCTCAGGGACAGGACACTGCAAGAATTTGAACATACTGGACAAAAGAGTCCCTGTGCTGGGAGAGATTTCGCCTCTGGCAAGCTTTGAGTGTATGAGCAGATCCTGCATTCAACAAGTGGGACGCAACTGAGCTGGAAATAAAGATGGGATGACAGCTTGCTATGCAGCCCTGTAATAATCAGAGGGGGATAAAACTTAGCCTTCCATAGTTTTCAGAAATTATTTGAAATGCATTTGTACTGAATGCTGAATTCTCACCACATACTCTTCCAGTGTGGAAACATGCAAGTGCCAATGACCAATGAAAGCTAGAGATACACAAACAGCAAAAGTAAAAGGGGCTGATGTCCCAAAGGCTGAAGCAGGATAGTTGAGAAAAGAGAAATAAAACAACCTGAGGATATGGGATTCTCTTTCACATACAGTATGGATTCTTGAAGTGCTCCCAAGCTGTCCAACTGGCTGAAGATTAAAGAAGGCTGGGTGGAAGCTCAGCCTCTGCAGACTTTGCCTTCGGTATTGTTTACTTCTATCTGTGGGAGCTAAAGCCACAGCAGACACAGACACAACAGTGTCCAGTTCACTGGCGCCCATCAGATGGAATGTAATATGAAGGTGCGTATTGCTGCTTGTCAGTTTTAGATTAGGATAAACCACATGATGTGTGATGGCAGCAGGGAGTCTGTGTATATTTAACATATACATATATATATATTTAGAGCATTACAACCAGAACCAAGACTCTTTCTGAAACTCCTTCTGGAACTGGCACAAGAACAGTATAAGATGATTCACCTAAAACTCAGAATTCACTGGTTTTTTGTTTTGTTTTGTTTTCATTTTTGTTTTTTCTGGCAACACTTGCCAAAACTAGAAGAAAAATTTTTCCAGTAAATTGAATCTTTTCTTTTAGAAGTAAAACCCTAAAAACCTTCAATAATTCCTAACATAGATGATCCCCCAATATTTCTTGGACTTGCAAAACTAAGGTGGAATTTTCTTAAGAACAGTAAGGAAATACTTCCAGGTTACCTTTTCTTATGAAATTTCAGTAACTCTGTTCAAAATTACTGTTAACGCTAAATACAAACGGAGTTAGATGCTGCAGAATAGAATGACAAATTGTTTCAGGGAAAAGTGTTCAATCATGCTTTAAATTTCTTGGAGGATAAAGGTGGGACATATTAATACAGGATAAGAATGATTTATGTTTTCTTCCATAATATCTATGCATTAAAAATCAGTGCAAGAATATGCTCAGGGACTTTATTGTGGCACTGCATAGCCAACATCATTTCTGTGCATATCTATTTACCTACACTAAACTCAAATTTGCTGTCATGCAAGAAGTAAAGTATGAGGATATTTAGTGCATAGGGGATAAATTGCCAGCCTTTTCTAAGCATTGTATTTACTGCTTATTTGATTTTTTGACAAGCTTTTATTTATCAAGCAGGAGAAATCATCTTCAATCTCTTTCTTGCGAAGTACTATCTTTATCTATTACTCTTGAAAAGGTTTGCACCACAACCAAGTAACTGTACCTACCAGATATTGTTCTGCTTTTTTTCCCCTTTATCTTTTGGCTCTTTAGCAAAAAGCATGATCCAGCAATAACCATTCAAGTAATAATTTTAATTTATTTTCAATAGAGTTAGATGTTTCCCTATATAGCTCCTAGGTTTCTTCACTGGTAATAAAAGCATGACGAAGCCTCATTTTTTCATGGAGATTAGAGCTAGAACATACAGAATTGGAGTGCCTGAAAGTTGCTCATCGGAAAAGGACCTGTGGGTACTGGTTGACAGCTAGCTGAACGTGAGCCAGTGTGTGCTCTGGTAGCCCAGAAGGCCAATGGCATCCTGGCCTGTATCAGCAAGAGTGTGGCCAGCAGGACCAGGGCAGTGATTGACCCCTGTGTTCGGTACTGATGAGGCCACACCTCAAGTGCTGTGTTCAGTTCTGGGTGCAAGAAAAGCATTGAGGGGTTGGAGCAAGTCCGNGTTGATTGTTGGACTCCATCTTAGACCTTAATGATTCTATGATTCTATATAAGGCATGATACAAAAAACAAAATGATACATGATACATGTATCATGATACATGAAACAAAAACAGCATTCCAGCTTTTGTTTTGGAGACACACTAGGTCTAAACAAGAGAAGGAGGCTGAGCAGAGATTTCATTGCAGTCTTCAACATCCTCATGTGAGGAAGCAGAGAGGCAAGTATGGATCTCTTCATTCTTGTGGCCAGTCACAGGACCTGAGGGAATGGCCTGAAGTTCAGAGGGGAGGTTTATGTTGGATATCAGGAAAAAGTTTTTCACCCAGAGGATGGTTGGGCACTGGAATGGGCTTCCCAGAGAAGTGGTCACAGCACCAGGTAGCCTGACAGAGCTCGAGAAGCATTTGGACAACACTCTCAGGCACATGGTGTGACTCTTGCGTGCTGTGCAGGGCTGGGAGCTGAACTCGATCCTTGTGGGCCCTTCCAACTCAGCTTATTCTATGATTCTATGATAAGTTGTGTTCCATGAACCTAAAAAAAACCTAATTTCTTTTGGTGTGCGGGCTTTCCAAATGCTACCCCAGAGTAAGTACAAGCCAGCATGGAGCCATTTCCAAATTACTTAACTAAGTAATTGCATAGTGCTTTCCTTTTTGAGTGCTTATTCCTTAATTACTGGATACAGAGCAGCCTGGGAAAAAAGCCACCAGTACATAGAGCAGCATGGAATTGTACTTACTTCTCTTGGGTCTGAGTTAACTCACATACAGCAATGATAGGGAGTTCAGAATTTGCTTATGCATTACCAAAAGATAACACATCAATGAATAGTAAAATACACTATCCCATCAATATGGGCATGTGAAAATAAGTAGAGAATGAGGAAGGTGATGTTTTATGAGTACAGTAACTTCCAGAGTTTTACTTACATGTCATATGAGTACTAGGAAAAAGACCTAAACATTTTCCTTATTGTTACTAAGAGATGGGAATTAGGCTGTACGCAGCCNGACAGATTGAGAGGAAATGGTCTCAAGTGGTGCCAGGAGAGTTTAAGTTAGATATTAGGAAAAATTTCTTCACTAGAAGAGAAGTCAGGCATTGGAACGGGCTGTCCGTGGAAGCGGTGGAGTCACCATCCCTGGAAGCATCCAAAAAGCACATGTGGAAGCAGCACTTGCTGATAAGGCTTAGTGTGAAAACTGCAGTGTTGGGTTGATTGTTGGACTCCATCTTAGACCTTAATGATTCTATGATTCTATATAAGGCATGATACAAAAAACAAAATGATACATGATACATGTATCATGATACATGAAACAAAAACAGCATTCCAGCTTTTGTTTTGGAGACACACTAGGTCTAAACAAGAGAAGGAGGCTGAGCAGAGATTTCATTGCAGTCTTCAACATCCTCATGTGAGGAAGCAGAGAGGCAAGTATGGATCTCTTCATTCTTGTGGCCAGTCACAGGACCTGAGGGAATGGCCTGAAGTTCAGAGGGGAGGTTTATGTTGGATATCAGGAAAAAGTTTTTCACCCAGAGGATGGTTGGGCACTGGAATGGGCTTCCCAGAGAAGTGGTCACAGCACCAGGTAGCCTGACAGAGCTCGAGAAGCATTTGGACAACACTCTCAGGCACATGGTGTGACTCTTGCGTGCTGTGCAGGGCTGGGAGCTGAACTCGATCCTTGTGGGCCCTTCCAACTCAGCTTATTCTATGATTCTATGATAAGTTGTGTTCCATGAACCTAAAAAAAACCTAATTTCTTTTGGTGTGCGGGCTTTCCAAATGCTACCCCAGAGTAAGTACAAGCCAGCATGGAGCCATTTCCAAATTACTTAACTAAGTAATTGCATAGTGCTTTCCTTTTTGAGTGCTTATTCCTTAATTACTGGATACAGAGCAGCCTGGGAAAAAAGCCACCAGTACATAGAGCAGCATGGAATTGTACTTACTTCTCTTGGGTCTGAGTTAACTCACATACAGCAATGATAGGGAGTTCAGAATTTGCTTATGCATTACCAAAAGATAACACATCAATGAATAGTAAAATACACTATCCCATCAATATGGGCATGTGAAAATAAGTAGAGAATGAGGAAGGTGATGTTTTATGAGTACAGTAACTTCCAGAGTTTTACTTACATGTCATATGAGTACTAGGAAAAAGACCTAAACATTTTCCTTATTGTTACTAAGAGATGGGAATTAGGCTGTACGCAGCCAAATAAATGCATAAATAAATAAATAAATAAATAAATATCTTTTTACTCTGGTTCCTGACTAAATTAATCGCTCCTCCTCTGTGCTCGGACAATCTGGTGCAGTGCCTCTAATGTGTCACTGGTATTAGTCCCACATTTGGAGAGTATCCCCACTGTCTGCACCAGGGGACCTGCTCTGCGCATCTGGGAAGTGTAGCGTGCCTCCCATTGGCATGGTTTTAATTGCCAGTTGAAAGCACACAGCTCCTCGCAGAACCAGACCCGAACAAGTGTCCATAATATAAAACATGGGAAAGCAATTTGCCTCCAAAACATTAGTATGAGCTGCTAAGTAATCTATTACAGCAAAAAATACAGAACATTAGCACATGTTGGGAGGAGCAAGCCAAGCACACCGTATCTTTTAAATCAAAGCGATAGGTTCCCAAGGAATGGTGTGCACATGCAACAAGGCTCATCACTTAGACCTGTCATCTCCCCAGACATATGGCTATCCATGGATCGTATGGTTCAGGCTGTAACTTGTTAAATAGTAATTTTTTTTGTGAGTGCCTTTTTTTTTTTTTTTTTTGGGTTACTGGCCATACAAAGCCACTGGGGTGAAGCTGTAACATGATAAGGGGTAAAAAGTTTGACGCAAAGTATGGTGTTCATAAACTGCTGACAGGCACTACAGATAGACTGGTCCATTTTTTGTAGTTGTTGTTATTGCTACTTCTAACGTTCTAGTGTTGGTCTAACCCTGGAAGTATGTCCAAGACTCATTTGAAGGGCCGGTGTCATTTCTCCGTCCCTGGTCCAGTCATGACCCTAAAAAAGAAATGCTCATACATAAGGCCAGTCATGGTCAAACTATTAATGAGGAGTTCATACTTTCACTAGCTCCTCTTTCTCTCTTTTCTGGTCCATATTGAAAGCTGAGTACTCTATTCTGTGTATTGGATTTGTTCTTGTACAAACACCCAGGAGAGAAAATGTCAGGGTACGTAATGAAAGAATATATACTGTCAGCTTTGAAAAACCTGACAATTATGAGTTAAGCCCAAAAAATCATGAGACCAGTGTGGAAATTATGAGGGCTTTTGTCAGTATGTTAATAGTATGTTTGTGTTCATTGCATGTGATACCTTATTTTTTACATTTTAAAATTACTCTTTTAGACAACTCCTCTCCCCATGCCTCCCACAAATGCTCAGCTCAACGTGTTTTTCTGTGTTATTACGTGCATGAAGCAGAGCTCCAAACAACAAGGAGGTCAGTGAGGGAAAAAGGCTATTTTTACAGTAAACCATAACCCAAGCAGGCTACTACAGCATGCACTCCACCACACCAGCCTCTGCTTCCCATCCATGGTTTCTGCAGCACTATTGCTGGAGATCAGACACCGATTGTACACAATTCTCCCTGCCAGGTACTGAGTCTGGTAGAATCCTGGGAAGAGGGATTTCAAAGCATGGATGAATAGACAGATTCCTGTCTTTCAGCAGCTGGACAGGTGTTTAGAAGAGCTCCCAAAGAAGATGAGAGAAGCTGAGAAACTTAATCCATGAATGTTTACGTCACAGGAGATGAGTCTAAAAGTCTGCCTTTGAGATGCTTCATGTTTGCGATCCACATCCTCATTCAATGGCACAGTACTTGGTACAGCCTATGGGTTATGCTTACTAAATTAATATAGTAGAGTGCTTGAAATGAAAGCAAAGGTCCTCAGGCAGTACCATGATTCCAGCACCTGGAATGGGAGTCAGTAACATGAGATTCCAAATAAAACTGAGAGTAGGAAACAAAGCAATACAGGTGGAGATTGATCTTCACCAATATTCAGCCAGGGACAGAAAAAACCCTTTAGGACTACACTGTGACAGCTAAGACTGCAGCAATAGTGGTCTCCACTATCCCTAGGGATTCATGCAAAGGGGGTATTTCTCTGAGGTGTCATAGACATGTGCTGTTCTTTTCCTTCTCTGTAAGGGTGACCCTTTAAAATCAACATATACTGGTAGTTCTTGACCCTTCTAGAATTGGCCATGATGGCCAGAAGTTGGGAGAGGTTCAAGCCTACACCCATTCCCTGACCTTGCACATCTGCTGTAAGGAGAAGACCTCTCCCAGCAATCAGGGTCCAGGGACTGTTTAACACATACAGTGTAATAAGATTTCCTAATTTTTCTTACTCCTGCAGTCTTTCAATCCAAGTCACAACTGAGTCCCAAGAGTTACATTATTAGAAAGCTGACCTTATTATTCTCGTTCCTTTCACTTTAAAATTTTAATTCATATAGTCCTCTTCAAAAGGTAAGCTTTCTCCCTTCAGTGTAAAAATGATACAATGTGCTGCAGAGCAAATTTCACAAAATGAAACATAAGTAGACTCATGTGACTTCTGCATAATCCTGTACATCAGCATGTCCTGATAAGTTAAGCTGTGATCTCAGGTTTTAAAAATCCATTCATTTTGAAGACTAAGCATTTGATTCCTTCTTGCTGAGCTCTGTGAAGAGATAACTGACATCCATTTTCTTTGCATCTTTGCAGTTGTTGCAACCTCATTATTCTTTGAATTATCTTGGCAGTCAGTCATTTTTTAGGTTTAGTTGGTGCCATCTCGTCTGTAGAGTACTACCGTGGCAAGTACAACACAAAGAAAGGTCACGGCATAAAAGCAAGTCAGTCTCCATCTTCTAGCATTTGTAGGACTCTTTTTATTTCATAATTGTTCATTTTCTACTACTTGCTTTTGTTCCTTGGCAGTTGCATGATTTCATCCTGCCCATGCAGCTCATGAGAATGTCCCGTGAATGCTAGGAAGTCCCCTTTCTTCCTTCATGCTGCCTGTTTTTACCATTTCTGCTGGAGTTCTGTAATTGGGGTGAGGTAACACACCCTCATGACTCAAAACAGCTAATCTCCAAAAGCACAATAACCAAGAAGCCTAGCATACATTGCCTTGTCTCTAGAAGCTGATATTCATCAATGAACTATGAAAGGATTTAAGTGAAAGATTTTGCCCTCCTCCCCCCACCCTTTCTTCCTTTAGAAAATAAATGTCTGATTCATGCAAAAATAATGTATGAACCATTTGCACTGCATTAAAAAAAATCTGCTTGTTATTCTGAGACAATTCTGCCTTCTTCTGCCTGGAATCACACTGCTCTGCTTCAGATAACTCAGGGGTGAGCCAAAAATACATGGCGGTATTTGCCAAAATGTAGAAGCTAAAATTACACGAATGTCAGGATAAAAATGGGAAAAAGCGGTTTCTAACAGGCCTTAGAGCAACAGCGAGGGCAGGAGCAGCATTCTTGCGACAACTGCTTCCCAGTGGCCGGTGTCACTCCTGCGCCTGCAGTCACTGTCACCGAGCGCTGCGCTTGCCAGCAGAGTCTGCGGAGCGCTATCAGCGCGACCGCAGCATTCCACCGCACTTAAAATGGAAATAAGCAGCGGTAGGGTCATTCTTACGGCCCGAGGGTGGGAAACAATTGCTGGCCATTGCAAGGTCATAGGGTGGGATATGGCCCCTTTGTTCCGTGTCCCTGGAGCAGGGAGGACGCGGCTGCGCTTGGGCTCTCTCAAAGATTTGCATCCCTGATTCTCCTGTCCAGCTCTGAGTTCTGTCAGATGGAAACTGCACTGATTGGCCACCTATATCGGTGCAATGCCTTTTTCTCGTGAGATGCAAGGATCTCCAGAAATATAAAGCATTAGTAATGCAAACTACTGCGTGGACATGCTCGACCTCCTCTTGTTTTCTGTGTTTAATTTCCAGCCGAATTCAGTGGGTTTTCAACATATGCTTAAGGTTAAATAGGCTTAAAGGCCATTTCTGAATTGTGATGCTTTCTAAATTAGGAGCCCCATTAATTGCTCATCTTGCAGAATGGAATTTAATTTTTTTGGCATATTCTAAATCACTTTCCAGGAATAAGTTAAATTCTGATTACATGCATTCCCAACTTCTATAAAACTCCTTTAGCACAGATTGCTTTCTTCTTTGTAAATCCCTATTGGATTCATGAGCTCTTATTTCATTTAACTTCTCTTCATATATTTCTAAGCCTCTGAGGGCTAAGTTCACTTCTGAAGTCAAATAGGTGAAATGCTGTTGACTTTCTGGCAATTCTGAAAGTGACAATTTTCTCTATCACATAAATTACCATATTTCCTGTTATTTATTTTATGATACTGGTATTTCACTCACACAATTTTTTCTGTTCCCATAAAATTTTCCAGCTGGGATATAATTTTCTAATCCTTCTGTAAGCCCATGTATTTTGTTTCACCTCTTAAAGAAATTTAATGTTGTCAATCTGCAGTATTCTCTCTTGGAGACAGATGATCTAAAGTTTTCTTCTTGGTAAAGGAATCATTGGCATACAACCCATTTGCACATAACACCTGAGAATGAGGAAGGTGCTATGGTTTAAGTTATTTTCATATGAAATCATCATGTGTGAACTTCTTGTGGTTGAAAATAGAGTCTTCTTTTCCATGCAAGAAAAGAAAGTGTGGGTATCCCCAGAGTTCTTCTGCAAGGCTAGGAACAGAAGCCAGTTGTGGTCTCACTGAGTGAAAAAAAAAGGTCAAGAATTTTATTTTCTAATAGCTGAGAAAGTACGAAGCACTTTTTTTCCTATTTTTTCCCAGTGGAGCCATGCAGCATATACAGTCAGAGGCCATGCAAGAACAAAACCAGAGGCATCATGTGGCTAAAGTTACATGCTGATAATAACTCATGTAATGCTATTTTATTATTGACAGATCAAAATGAGAATAATTTCTCTTTGCTAGGGCAGTATTTCTCATAGCTTTATGATACAGGCCTTATTTGCCTGTGAAACCTCTTTACATTTCAATTTGTTCTGCATGGGGTAGGAGTTTACCTGAAAACTTAATTTTTTTTTCCCCACTAACAAGAAATTTCTGGCTTAAATTTTCTTTTTACTTCATTAGAAAACAAAACTATTTTGTCACTCATCCTCAAGACTTTTATATCATTCTGAGAAAAGTTGATTTGGAAAATCTCTTAGTGGTGGTAAATTTATTAGCCTGATACTGCAAAATTATTCAAGAGTGCTCAGCTAACAATGATCCAAACATGTTCTTTGTCAAGGCTACAACTCCCTCAAATAGTCGAGACAACAAAGAGGGAAGGCATGGAGAGTCAGGATTAGGGATGAAATGTTTTCTTGAAAGGGCTGTGTACCTCCACTGCCTCCTGGCACATTATAATAGGGAGCTGTGATGGAAGTGCTGAGTGCTGCAGCAGTGATATATTTCCATTTCACCAAATAATATTAGATACATATGGTGCCCTTCACTTGGAGACTTTACCCAAATATTTCAGAAACCTTGGGCCAGGTTTTATTTTCCTCAGAGAAGATACTTCACACTAGTTTTACAGTATTAATTCCATGGAAGAATCTCCAATTTTTCCAGGAGTAAGAGAAGAGGATTAGGTCTCTCAGCCTGTTCCTCAAATAATTTTTCTTGATGGATTATGGAGATACTCAAGGCTGCTTTAAATGAATTATCTCAGGTACCAGAAGCAATCTAGCCAGAACAGCATGCAGTACAATACAGGCTAATATATATTTGCAAGAAGCAAAAGTTATTCACTTTTCTTTAGTATTTTGTATCTAACACTGTGGAACATTTTGGAATTCCAATTAAATGTAGCAGTTTAAGGTTATAATAAACATTTTGCTCACCTAAAACCTTGAAAATGTGTTCCAGCTTTCGGCACCTTATCTCAAGTCAGCAGTGTGTAAAACAAAGGTAATAAAATATTCTGTTTCAGGGGATTGAAAATTCCCTTTGAGTTCGTGCCCCTGTTTGTAAACAATTTTAACAAAATAAACTGAACTGAAATTTTGAAGAACCAAAAATATCTAATTCTGGATTGGTTTTACTGATTTTTTTCATTATTTACCTATTTAAAATTTATGTATCTGAATCACTCACCGGAACACTGAATTTCAAGCTACATAAAGTATTTCCAGTGGACCGAAAAATGCACTTCTTTGTCTTACTTTTGTGTGTGATTCACACATCATCAAAATACGTCATCAGTAACACCGAGTTGCTATCGCAGAGCTGCCCAGCTCAATCCAAAGCCTCTCTCACCTCCAGCAGCTCGTTGAAGCCAGAGAAAGATGCAGAGGGATTTTTCTGGAGCGTGGGAGGGAAACGCGTGGGACAGCCAAGGGTAGAGGTTTTGGAAGAGGAAGGTGGGGAAAAGCAGGGCAGGGAGGGTGCTTCACCGGGTGGAAATGAGGAGCATCTTGCTGCTCTCACTAATTCCTTAAGGGAAGTGCTTCCTACTGAACATAACAAATAAATGATAATAGACACTCTTCAAGGCCTCGGAAGAGTCATTGGGTCAATTCAGCTGAGAAATGGAAAAAGTCTTCTGAACCTGCAGCAAAGAAGCTAAACTCAGGAAATCTTCCCAAAATCTGTCCTTTATGGCATGACTGTAGAAATATATATTTTCTCCCTTGAGGCATTAAATTGTCCTCTGAAGAATATTGTTCACAGAAGGAAATAATCTGTAAAATGCCTTGTAGCAAAGCAGTTTTTGGCTTGTGTAGTATTCTCGAAGATATGTAGACTTTTTATTGCAGTCAGAATATTAATATATGAAATTGTAATAATGATTTATTAATTAACTCAGATTGTCATCACAATTTTATATGGCTAATTTGAATGGCAACCACACCAGAGTCTGTTTTGTCTCATGCTCTCCCTTTCAGTAAAATCAAGCAGAGACGCTTTGTTGGCCATTTGAGATACTTTTATCTTTGCCTTCAAGGGCCCTGGGGGAATGGAAGCAGGGAAAGAATTTGGAAAGAGGATTTGTACCTCATGATTTTGAGGCTTTCCTTCAAGCCTTGCATTTTTTTCTGCTCCCTTTTCCTGTTCAATGAGACATCAAGAGAGAACGCGTGCAAGATGGGTGAAAGAGGAGACAGAGAGAGACAGAGGAGGGAGCATTGATTTAAACATTTTCCAGTATCTAAAGACACAAAACAAAATAATTATCTTTTAAGATTTTTTTGAGTCAGGATCACAGATGGATTTTTCAAACAATAAAATGAAGAAAGTGACTCAGGTTTTCATGCATTTCATCTCCAATCAGTAATTGAAATGAAACCAGGTAAGAAAGAAGTTTCAGTACACAGAGAAGCAGTGTCCCTAAAAACATCCAACTGTATAGCAAAAAGTATTTGCAGAAACAGATGCTAGGTCAATTAATTCAATATCCTTCAAAATACTTATCATGCTTGCCAAGGCAGAAAACAAGGAGAGAGTTTATCATGTCTCAGTTCATACCTAAAATATATTCTTAAAATTTTCAAAGTGTTCCTTGGAGACCCGGTAGTGACTCTTGCCCTTTAAAAGTTACTGAAGATGTATAGAGGCAAAGAATGCTGACTTATCAAATAGGATCTACTGGTCTATCGTGAAACAACTTTAGAGTCTTCACTTAAGACTATAAGTTCAAGTTCTCCTTTAATTTAACTTTGACAAGGTTTAGCAGAGAAGTGAGGAATGAAGCAGGTAGATGAGAGTAGACAAGTGGGATGAGCAGGGAAAACACACATACACTCATCAGTTGCATCCACAGGTTCCTGCCTGCAAATAAAGCAATAGCTGGAGTTTGTTTTCAGTGCAAATCTAACCAAGAAGAAAAAGCAAATATTCATTTTGGAAGAAGGTACCCAGTGCATTTTTGCCCCACAACATTCAAAACTATGCTTACTTTGGATTAAAATGAGAAACACCATAAAGCCAGTGAGCTAACTGAAGGCAGTCTTAAATACATGTATAGTTGCTTTGCATCAATGAAATATCCTGAATTGTCAGGGACTGAATGGCACTGCACCATTCCATCTTTCCCCTTTAGGGGTTATGGTGCTCAAGATTGTCTCTTTTCTGTTACACGGTCTAACAAACAAAATCATAGATGGTTAAAGCATCCCACAGATTTGTACTTTGTCCATAACCTCTTCCCACATTGTAACAATTTGTTACTCGAGTGTAAATCTGATACTTTTGGCTTGCAAACAAAGCGTTAGGCAATCTGCAAACATGAGCTCATTATTTTGCGCAAGGTGAAAAGGGTTTCTGATGTGGTATACTCGTTGTTGGCCCCCCAATATTAGTCAAAACTCTGAGAGGAAACCCGTGTATAACATGGTTTCTATTTTCCTTTTTGTCAGCCTTTTTTCTATCTCTGACTCTTTCACACTTTGGTATGTGCCACTCTTCTTAGTTTTGGAGGNTGTTGAGTGTGTGTTATGATTCAGACTTCTTCCATGTATTATCAAGCAGCTGTGTCTTGTAGGGAGTCTGTGGCAAATTTGATGAGGAGAGATTTTATTTCACCATTTCCCATAGTCTACCCTTGCCTTCCCCTAGCTTGAGTAGTCTTCTCTAGGAGCAAACATTTACAGATACAATTAAAACACCCAAAAATCAACAAGCAGGTAGAAGTAGGAAGAAGATGGGCACAAACTGAATATCCTATATCTGTATGGAGGCAGGCTGAGAGTGCAGGGCACGCAGTCCTTGTGGCTGTCAAGTGCAGCCCTGGACGTGATGGGAAGACAACCCACTGGCCTTTTGTTCTTCAGGCTTTCCCTTTGGCAGGCCCAAGGTCTTAGCTCTTCATTATCCTTGCAGTCTGTGCAGCTCCTGCTCTCTGCATGGCTCTGATCAGTTAGCACAGAGCTCGCTGCCCTGGCAGGAGAGAGGGAGCTGCTGTTTCTGTGCTTTGCTTCTGCATCGCACCTTTTAGCTTAGAAATGGTGGTGTTACTCACCAAAAAACTTTTTCCTAAAAAAGGATGAAAAACTCACCAAAGCTAGCCTTCATACCAGCTGCAAGAAAAATAACATTTCCTGAAAACAAAAATATTGGTGAAACCTGTTCAAATTCTCCTCAGGTCATCTACTAGCACCCAAGGGGTTTTTCACATATCAGGCAATGCAAAGCACAGTATATTTTGAGGCAGTGGAACAGGTTGCCCAGAGAAGTTGTGGATTCCCCACCCCGGCAGTGTTCAAGGCCAGTCAGGATTGGGCATTGAGAAACCTGGTCTAGGGGAAGGTGTCCCTGCCCATGGCAGGGGGTTGGAACAAGATGATCTTGAAGGTCTCTTTCAATCCAAAGCACTCTATGATTCATTCTGTGATTCTACTTTCCACCTCCAATGATGAACAGCACAAGCTTTCTTAAATCCTCTTAAAGATACACAAAGAGGTACAAAATTCATGTATCTGGAAAAAGCTTGTGGATTCTGATCAAAATCCTAGAGCAAAGAAGCCTTTATTCATGCTTTTGCTTGGCTCTCAGTTCTGGATTTTTGTTGTTGTTATTTTTTAAAAGAAAAAAAAGCAAGCAAGCAAACAAATGAAACTTTGACATGAACTTTGAGTTGGAACTTATTTCTTTTTTTTTTAATTTTAACTCATCTGTTTCATTATTCTCTCTGTTGCACCTCATTGCATCCAGGTCTACAAACTAAGACACCTCAGGATATTTTTTTTTCCTCACAATATAACTGGGAGATTAAAGTTTAAACTGGGTATTGGTATCCTGTTAAACAGAACTACTGCCCCTGCAGACTTGTAGCACACAGGCTCTTTCTCACTGGGTCCCAGGCTTATCAGATAGTGAGGACAGCCACAGCTGGCCAGCCTTAGGTAAGCCACTTAGCAAGACATCTTTTTGACTGACCTCCAAGTTCTTCAAGCCCAGAATGAAGTCATCATTCTGGCAAACTGGGAGAGACAGGACCCCAGTGTCAAAAATTGCTCAACTCTTACTGTGATTGGAAAAGTCTGAGACGAACTGAAAGTCAGCAAAGCCTCAGATGTCTTCCGTGGAGACCTCTCAGTGAGGAGGATTGCTGAGACAGAACTACTGCACGAGACATGACTTCTCCTAACCTGTTAACTGAGAGTCAGTGAACTTGGATCAGATGCTGGCAGTAGACACCCTCACACATTAATCATTTTCCAGCACCTTGAAGCACAAAAGCATGTCACTAATAGCACACATGCCTGATGTTTAGGATATTAAAAATAGGAAACACCTGTGGTAACTCTGTGGGGCTTGGCTCCTGGATGTGGACTGCTGCAATAAAGAGCCCTGCAAGAGTATAGGGGTTCTCTTTAAAGCCTGTGGGTTCCAGAGGTCTGCCATCTCTGACTGTTTCCTGCTTAGAAGTGTAGAGTCCTGGGGAGCATGGAAGGGTAAGATAAAAGAGGTAGGAGGACAGGAGCTTGAACTGCACAGCTCCCTCTTAAAGCACTATTTTAAAAAATGCTCTTAGTTCTGGTAAATGAGTGTCTGAGATACAGTGCAGACAATGATAAACTGGAGTATTTCAAATCCAAGAACAGCTTCAAGAAGAGAGTGGAGACTCTGTGGCTTTGCAAGTAGGAAATGGCCCAAGAGTTCAGGCTAGAAAGAGATCTGGAGAGAGGTCATTTCAGTCAGTCTCAGGTTCCAGACTGGGAATAATTTGGACTCCTTCTAAGAATTGGGGAAACAAAGAGAGAAGCAGAGTTTAAATGGAGACCTAGACACAGGAAAAATTCTGCAAATTATAGAAAGGAATCATCAAAGAAAGGGGGTTTTTTTTGTTGTTGTTTTTTGGGGATTTTTGTTTTGGGTTTGTTTTTTTTTTTTTTTCGGTGAGACCTTTATGAAAGCACATAGTTTTTCAGCTGCTATATCTGCAGAGGAGCTGAGGGATGGTCGCAGTGCAGCACCACACCACAAGATGGCAAGAATCAGAAGCTGACCTCAAACCAGAATTCGGAGAGAACAATGCAATTACATTAAAGCTTGAGAATCCAAACTGCCAAAAATGTAATGTTAATGAAACCTGGGGTTGTTACAGAAGATGAGTGTTTCACGTTTTTCTTTGCTCTTTGGCCTGTGGTTTTTCACACCAATTCTCACCCTTATGACACCCCACACAGAAGTGACAAATACCCTCTGCAGTACAACGTGTCCTCCTAAGCATCTCTTTTTTGTTTGAAGAAACATGAGGAAAATGAGATTTTTTTCCACTACTTATCATCTTAATTTCTTTTTACCTACAATTTTCCTCTTCATTTGTTTTTCTTTTTTTTTCTTTCTTGTCATACTTTTTCTAGCACTCACCTGAACTATAAATTTAATAAATTCTCATATTTGTAAGAGCCTCCTTAAGTCCCTGGGCTTGTTTACTTGCTCTGTCCCAACATTTTCCTTTTTCTCTCCAATGCCAAGTGAAGGACTGCTCCTTTGGTCTTTAGGGGGATGCTGAGTCCAAGCTAAGAGCAATCACTTGTCAGATGGATATCTGAGCTATAAAAGTTCCAGGGGACATTATAAACAGCCACAGGCACCATCCATGGTTCCAGTTTAGGTCTTTGGGACAAAGGTGTACGCTGCAAACACAGCAAGCCCACGAAGCTCTGAGGTTCTCGGTCCTGCCTCAATAGAGCAGTTGCTTTAGAGCATCTCTTGCAGTCTTCTTCCAGTGGTACCGTCGGTGCTCTGGTGATTAGCAACTGTACTGACAGAGTCCACACAGAACCCAGACACCAGAGGGGAGCTGCTCTCCATCCCACAGGTTGGACTGGGGCTGACATGAACTGACAGGCCAGTGTTAGACAGTTTGCACAGGCTTATGTGTTCTACAATAAACAAAGATAGGAGGTACTCTGCAGTCAGCAGGTTTTGCCAGCTCCACAGTATTTTACATGCAAAATGCTGTTCTTAAAGAGGTTGGACTATATGACCTCCAGAGGTGTTTTCCAGCCTCATTTACTCTGTAAGTCTATGAAAATTACATTAAAATTGCATTAATAAAAACTAGGATTCCCTTGAAAGCTTTCGTTTCATTCAAACTACCTAATGTCTTCTTAACAACCTCATTGGGGAATTTCGGCAAACTCTGAGAGCGAAACTTTCCCCACCTCTGCTTCCACAGGTGACAAACTTGCGAAACCAGCTCGGAGCAGGAACGGGCTCCAGCCCTCCCTGAGCCTGACTTTGCATCCCTGAGCTCCGGCTGGGCAGTGCAGGGCTCCTGGAGGCGTCCCGTGGGATGCAGCGGCGGTGCAGGAGCGCGCATGTGTGTAAGGGCTGAGGAATCCGGCACTCCGGCCGGCCCCCGGCCCAAAACAAATACCATCGGAGCACTTCAAACACCTCGCCCCCTTTGTCAGCATCGAGCGATTGCAGCCTTTATTGGTGTGCCAGCCTTTTCACATCGCCTGAAAGTTTCAAACAACTTCATAGCCATAGGAGTGCTAATTAAAACATTCAGCAGTTTTACTGTCTGAGCAGTGTAAATATGATGTAAAAAGAAAATTAAAGAGCATTTACACAGATGCATATTTGTTCATTGTAGCTATAAAATCTAGCTGCGGGGACCTGGCAAGAGCAGGAGTCTCTTATTCTTCAAAACAAGTTATTCAGCAAAAAATTATACGCCAAGCTTCAGCTTGGAAGAGTTATTCTTTGTTAGCTTCATTTTTTATTCATTCCTCCAAAGCCACACTTCCCCACTTTTTTCTTGGTTTATAATGCTGGTGACTCAATTTACTGCTGAAATGGGTTAAGGGATGATTTGAAACAAAATATTTGTTTCACACTCTTGAGGTCACAATCCACACACAAAACTTTTTTCCCTTCTACTCACGCAGCAGCCACTTTTAGACAGTAAATCCCAGTCACAGGGAATAAAATCCCCTGAAACATCAGCCACAGGTTATGCCTAGGATAGGGAAGGCATTCTGGGGAATCTTATTTTCCAGCACTGGTTGATGTTTCAGTCTGGGATTTCAAGAACACCGACTGCAGTTGTTTACACTGCAAAGAAAGAAGCTTTTTGATCAGGGGAAGCTGAGTCACTGCTCCCTGTTAGTTTTATCATTTTGCAGAGAGCGAGAGCTGATGCCTGATCTTTCTCTGACCTTTTATTCAAACTTTCTTTTCTATATTCCCAGGCTGTTTTATTCTGTTTAATCATGTCTCTTTGATTTTCAGAAGAATCAGATACTTTTTTGTTTGGTGTTACATGATGTCATAGACAAAAGCAGCATTAATCCCATGAGGTTACCCTCTGGTCAGAATGGTTCACTGAGAGGATGAGACTCAGTCCTAGAGATTTTTTCTGGGTCCTGAGCTATTTTCAGTACTGGGGAGAGGGAAGAAGGCGGGGAACTGGTTTTTGTTTTGTTTTGTTTTTTGTTTTCCCACAGACATCATAAGACAAACAGACCATGGGTCAGGTAATGTAAGCAACGGACTGCAAAACCATTGCCAAAAATTGTAACTACCCAATCATCTCTGAAGGAAAAAAATTCATTTAAGTGACACGTTAATAGCATTACATTCAAAACACTTGCTTTGACATCCAGATGTTGTGAAGTGCCATACCCTGATTAACAAAAATGTTTTCTAGTCTTTCAGATCTTCCTTCCTTATTTTGATCACAAATCAAGTTTTGGAGAAAATTTTTCCCACTACTGTCCACTGATCACATCACTGAAGTATTTCAAAATTTCACCCTGCTTCCTATAAGGAAAAAATGGGAAGCATAACCACAAATATTTATGTTAGTGTCAGTGCTTATTATTGGAAACTTAGGCCAGTCTGCTGCAGTGCCAGTGCAAGAACATATCAACAGATATGACAGCCAGCTCCGCCAGGCAGTTCAGAACAACATCAACACACACAATCTTTATGACATGGAAAAGACAGAGTATCCCAAATGGGAAGGTGTGGGTGACATGCAGAAATGCCCCCACTTGCCATTGCTTCTAGTGTGAAAGCCTTGAAAAGGCATGGCAGTATTAGCAACAGGCATGAGCTGGCTTTGGAGCACTTTGCTCGTGGAAAAAAGGAGAGCCTCAGATTTCGGTGTTAATTCCTTTGGAGCAGGTACTGCCACCAGTGATGCTCTGTAGCATCCAGGTGTTAGCTTAACTGTCTGTTGTCTGATATTGTACCAGGACCCAGAATTTTCCTGTAAGATGGTGGGGAGGGAGAGGGGAATTTCGGGGAGAAGGGATTTAGGCCACCATACCATAAAGCCTGTTTGGCTTCTGCTACTTTCTAAGGGTAGAAGGGGTAGCTGGTGAAATTGTCAAGTTTATAAAATTCTATTAACTGATAAGATGGGGGCTCTCTTTTTGAGGGGAAGGAGTCTGCAGTGATCATGATGCCAGTGCAGAGTTCCATTTCCATAGCAGGCAACCTGGGTTTCCCTAGCTGAGTTCTGTGTGTTCTTGTGGTTGTCCTTCCTAGTGGGACTTGCCTTACCCATAATAGCAATAAGAAATAAAAGGCTGTTACATTTCTAAGTTCTACTAACACATAGTAGATAATAATAATTAGTATTAATGGGAAATGCAATTATCCGAGAGAAATAAGTTAGGGATAGATGGCTCAGTAATGTTTTCACCAGCCTGTCCATTTTTCTCTTTTCCTTTAAATATGTCAGCTGAGATCCCAATGTCATTTCTGTAACAAAAGATCCTCATTATAGTTTTACTGCTGTCACTGTAGTCCTACTAGTAACTGTATTTAATAAATAAAGCCTTACAATGATAATGAGGGTCTATTACACTCTCTCGGGCTCCTTTATGACAAAGGGACTCAGTACATGAGAAAGCCTCCCATTTCTTCTTCCCAGGTGGATAATCTCTTTTCAGCTGGGAAAATAAAGGCCCTTCTATCACCAAAAGTTTTTAAATCTAACAACAAAGGGAGCTAACTACCTCAAAATTATTGAAATATGAGGGCAATAACAACAATAAAGACAGAGAGCATCTCAGCCTAATCAAAAATCCAAGTCTGAGGTGTGGTCAAGAAGAGAATTCAAGTTCTCCCCATTCCCAGATGAGAGCTGTAACCACAACTATATTCAAATTCCTTGTTTATTATATTTTGGTACATTTTCACCTATCAATGAAGCAGCTTCATTTTCTGGAATTTTAAGGTTTATGACGCATTTCAGTTTCTTCCTTTATGGCAAAGACACATTGCAAACATTGGGCAACGTCTTGCAAAGTCTTGTCCTAACCTAACACGCC
This sequence comes from Oxylabes madagascariensis, assembly GCA_013400675.1. Lineage (NCBI taxonomy): Eukaryota > Metazoa > Chordata > Aves > Passeriformes > Timaliidae > Oxylabes > Oxylabes madagascariensis. The sequence goes on along the minus strand of VYZR01076128.1, from coordinate 121,790 downwards.
TGAGCAGTGTGGGAGGAGGAAGTAATGACTTCCCCCTGACCTGAGTAGCTGACATGAAGTCTGCCAAGAATCACAGCCTCTTTGCTCCAGGGAACAGAGGAGCAACTCTTCAGAGAGGAGGCGGGGAAGGCGGGGGTGACAAAGGCGGAGGGGGGGTCAGAAGTCTGCCTCTGTCCCCTCCTGTGCTCCATGTGGCAGAAGAGAGTGGCTGCAACACTTAAAAAGAAGTAATAAATTCCTCCCCACCTTTTCCCCCTGCCGATAATTTGCTTGCAAAGGGTTGGGCAGTGCAGCCTTCTCGGGTTGGTACCATTTTGCAGTGCCCACAATGTGGGGCAGCATATAAAATGCAGAGTCCAGCCCATTTGGAAAAGAAAATGGGTTTCCTGTGTGGACAGAAAGAGCTGTAAGGACGGAATTTCACAACAGAACAAAAATAAAGCACAGCAATGTTTCAGAATTTCTCGATTCTTATTCTGAACAGCAATAAACCCACCTCCCAAACCCCAGTCCGAACAAAATATTAGCATTCCCTCCACTCTGGTTACAGCTCACATCCCTCTTAATACCTCTTGCTCTGCCATGAACTATTTGTATAAGACAGGCTTATGTTTGAACTGGAATTGGCACAAATAATTACCCATTGGATATTCCTTTTCTGCAGAAATCTGATCTCTTTCAGTGCTTCACAAATCACAGAATCCACTGAGGACAGAAGCCTGTGTTTTCTTCTCCAAAGAGAATAAAAAATCGGCAGTAACCCTGACAGCTTCCTGTAGTGTGGCTCTCACAGCTTATTCCAGATGAGCCAAACATTAAACTTGCCATAAAAATGTTATAATGGGAGGATGTATCTTCCACAGTACTCAGAAATTATGTAGTGAGTTTTACCATCATCACCCCCAGGTTGTAACCATTTCCCAGCCCTTCTGAAAAGGGAAAACAGTAAGAACAAACTCTAAAAAAACCGGACCATAACAACGACAAATAATAGAGACAATGATCACAGGCAGCAAAAACGACCTGAGCAGAGCCCAGAAGTGGGCACAGCTTCTGTGTGCTCGGTGAAGGAGCTGACCCCACTCCCCGGGGCAGCGACGGATCGGGGGATTCACCCCAGGCTGCGCGCCCGCCGGCAGGACGGAGCGGCGGCAGGGAGGCTGGCCCGCGCCTCCCGCAGGAGGCAGGGAGGGAGGAGGAGGAGGTTGTGCTTTATCCCTGCCTGCACCACACGCTCGCTGAGATCCCGGTGAGTCAGGCGGCCCCGGGATCCCAGCGAGTTGCGCTCCCGGTGCCCGCGGCGGCGCGGACAGAGAGAGCGCCCGGCCGCAAACCCGGCGCCCAGAGCCTTTATGGATCGCTGGGAAGGAACATCCAGCTGTTGACATCTGTCAGGCTGCCCCTGACTTCACCAGCCACCGCCAGCAGAGGATCTGCCCCCTCCGGTTTTCTTCTCACTGAGCAGCTGCTGCTCCTGTATAGTCTATTCGGTTATATCATCATTAGCTCTTTAAATACGGGTAAGGAACCTTAAAAATGCTTTATGCTCTCAAGAGATCTGGAATTTCTCAAAAAAAAAAAAAAAAAAAAAGAGTTCCGATGTTTCTCAAGCCTCCCTCCCTTTCCCCTTCTGAAAAGGCTTAAAAATGTGGAATGTTGTGGGAAATTACTCAGAATGTAATAAAAAAATGTACATGTTAGAAAAAAAAAATCTAACTCACAGCTTCCTTGGCTGGAGTGATGTCCCAGGGCTGGATCCAGCTCAGCAATGCTCTTTGGCCTTTCCCTAGTTTTCTCTTTCCAGGACCACATCCCTCATTTAGTTTCTGCTTCCAGGACCCTCTCTCTCACCCACACACACCACATAAATATACAGACACATACAGCTCTGACACACATTTCTTTCTATGGCACAGGATACCCCCAAAGCTTCTTTCCCCTTTTACAAAGTTCAAGCAGTCCCTGTGCAGAGCACCTCCCTTCTCTGCTCTGTAGTCTCCAGCTAGATACAAAGAGTCCAAAATAGGATTTATTTACTGGGTCTGCTTTTTTAGCCATTTGGACACTGCAACACTCATTTTTCCTCCGAGCATATCTTACAAAAAGTAACAAAAACACTTCTGGAAAGTACCTGCTGTTCAGGTTATTTTGCATTTTACAATGTTATTTTATTACTGCTCATTTTACATACACATGCTTATAGCTCACCACAATCCTTCTGACAAAAAACAATTGAAAATAACTTCACAAAAGGTCTTGCTGAGGATTTCAAAACATTAAAATATATAAAAGGGAGTTACTTCAAAGGTTCTCAAAATAAAACCAGCCCTGAATTTTATTGTTTTGGTAACAATTTTAACTTTCCTATCCAGAATTCACTTCAAAAATTATGGTGTTCAGAGCTATACATACATGAGTCATTCCCTCCGTCTCTTTTATACCCCTAAATATTTCTGCTGTTACCATTCACCAAACGGCATGCTGTTTACACCTTTCCATAAAAAAGCAGAATATTTTTATAATAAAAGATCTATCAAAGACGATAATTACTATTCATGTGAATATTACAGACTTAAGCTTGCTGACTTGAGGCTCAGGTTGTATTGAAAGACTCACATGGGATTCAGCGATGTAGAAATGGGCTTTTGAAAGCCAGTTGAAAGCATGAATTGAGGAATGCATTTCATGATGAGATGATGAGACTCAGTGCTGACCATGTAATAGGAAGTTGATTAGAGTTCTTGCATGCTTAAATATAGGCTTTGGTACCTTGCTTGAACATGCCATAAATTAGTATAGCTTAGATACATAAATAGTTTAGAAAACACTGTGTGCTTAAAATAACATTTTACCCTTTAAATGTTCTTGTCCATTTTCAAATTTTCCATCTCAGATGGTATTGCCATTGAAGGACAGAGCTGAGAACGTTCTGTCCCTTGGACTGCCCAGCTGGGTCACTTCAGCTCCTGCAGTAACTCACCTCAAACCGGCCAATGCGCCCCTTCCCACCGCAGCCCCGTCCCACCACATGGCCAGGGCTTGCACTTGATGAGTGAGGTTTCCACTCTGCTAAATTTCCACCCATCTGTACTCTGGGAGATTTCAGGGCTGGTAAGAAGGGATCTCTGCAGAGGTAGTTTGACCCACCAAGTGCTTCTGTTTTGCCATAGCTGCTGCAAAGGCCATCTTGCCATCCCATGTAGCCTGAAGCCTGGGAAAGGGAGCTCCACAGCTGAACACAGCAGGAAAGGCAGAAGATCTTTCAGCCTTGCATCATTTATCTAAATTTTGAAGATACTTCTTTAGGTAACACACATTTCTGGATGCCCCCATAAGGCCTCACAAGTCTCCCATGCTGACAGGGATCCTGAAAAAGGATTGCAGTTTCTCTGTACTGAATTGTTTTCTCCAAGACAATATCCTGGCACTATCCTGTTTTCCAGGATAGACGTTGTTCAGATAAACATCTCTCCAGTAATGTTACAGAAACAGTGGCAAAGAGAAAAAGCTGCAGTATGTCTCTACTGTCCTATCTCTATTTGACAGTGGTATATTTGTAAAAGTATGGTGTTAGACACAAGCCCAAAGTGCTGTAGGTGTGTTGCCAGACTGGAATGAATTATCTGCAGGCAAAAGGGAGCCAGCACCTGCATGGCATTGTTTTGGCAAAAACCCTCTCCTTGGCACAAGAGAGCTGTGTGTAGTCCAGGGCCAGGGAAGCTTGGGGATGAGGTGGTCCAGGGTGTCACACTGTCAGTTCTGACTAAAGAATTTGAAAGAGGGATTTAAATGGCTCTTTTCAGGTCTCAGTTTTCAAACCACCCCTCATAAAACTTAATCAGAGTAACTGCTGCAGCAGTGAGAGGTCACCAGGGTGATTAGAAACTCTCTGTTTTAGCATCTGCTGTCAAAAAATTCATCGAGGAGAGGGAACCTTCCCAGGACCAGAGCCATATATGCTGTAGTAGAGGTAGAAAAAGCAAGAGAAAAATACAAGATCAGGTGTCCCAATATCAGAAGAGTCACTTCAGATCTACCCATGCATCTGAGAACAACATTTCACCCATTGGCTTCCTGGTTAAAAATGCCTCCATCATCTCCTAGAAAGCTGCAGCTTCCTTACAAGTTCCAACCACAAAAGTCCTTTGCTCGCTCTTGCTCCCAGAATATTTGTGAAGTGGGTTTTAGGCACCCAGCTCCTACTGGCTTCTAGGGACCCTTGGAAGCCAAACTCCTTGAGGCATTTCTTCTCTAAGACACAGAAGAGTTTCTATATTGAGTAGGAGTGGGTGAAACTCTGACATCTCTGCTCCCTGTTGCATTAGTCCCTTCCTGAGTGCTGATGAGCACTATGATGTCTGGAGTGCCAAACCACCAGTGCCGTCTCTAGGAAGGTGTCTTTTCTGACAAATCATTCTGAAGCTCCTTGCAGGCTGAGAATGTGCACTAGGGCCTCATTTGCACCAAAAGCAGCTGGCTAGCTATGCACATTAAAAATATAGGCTATTTTTGCCCCAAAACGATTATGGTCTGAGTTGCTCACAAAACCTGTTTTTACTGATAAGCTTTTATGTTTGTGCAGCAAAATAATTCTCCAGGAAATTGTGTCAGGTTTGACTGCAGCTGATGATTTTAATTTAATTTAAATAATATTTGCAGATCAGAAAACATGAAAGTATGCAAAGAGGTACCAAGAGTCTGCTACAGAGAGTTCACAGAGCAGGGGCCCAAAACCATCTTGGTTTGTTGGCAAAACCAAGCACGGTTTGGTAGTGCAAGTCTAAATATGATATTGATGGGCAGTATTCATCTGCCACAGTTTGTCACTACCATGATACAGAGAAATCAAAACAACAACTCTGTTTTAACATCCAAAAACCTAAGTGCTTTCTACAAATACCAGCTACATCTCAGCTATAGAAAATCCTCAAAGTCTCCCAGAGAAGAGCCAGAAATGGGGGACAGCTGTGCTTGCCTTTTTCAACATTCCAAGTTTGGGTTTTGGAATTCATCTGAAGGAATGACAGTAAGCAATCAAAGAAAAAGATAGATAATTCTATAGCTGATTGTACTGGAATGTCCTGGAAAAAGAAACTCATGGATTCACTGAAATGTCGTTTTAGTGCCAGCGCAAAAATTACATCCAGATTACTTTGCTTCAACATTAATGACACTGGAGAGACAGGCAACATTAATTGCAGTTTGTGCTGTAACCTAAGTAATTAGTGATTGCATCTGCCTTTCATAAATGGCAGCACTCTGCCTGCTATGAAATTGCCTCTAAAACAAACACAGACAGAATTTACTGAGGCTGCTTGCATGTCAGGGAGAGTTGTTGCACATGGAAAAGGGAATTGAGCAGCACAGGGTGGCCAATACTGCAGCATTTGAACTTTATAGAGGATGGCAGACAATCTAATGGGTAATTAAGCAAAGGGCTGTACTACTACTCAGCTTTAACGAGAACCGTATTTCCAACATATGGAAAAGTATTTAGATATCATTTGCTGAAAGAATTACAAGGAATCTCAGGGCACACATAAGGACTATGCTGAGATGGAAGAATAGCTGACCATTCCGTCTGAGTAAACTATTACATAACAGCTAAGCTATAATAAAACCCCGATTCCAAATCAAATAAGTCTCCCAGACTGCTTAAAATGAGTCACCAACAGCTTTATAAACATACAAAATACTTGACAAGGAAGTCTCTGATAATTTTTTAGTAATTATGTCTGTGAATTGTTCTCTGCTGACATCACTACTAGAAATGGTTTCTCATAAGCTTGCACTGCCTGTTAAGATCTGCTCATTAATCACTGAGGCTTTGAATATTTCTTTCATTACAAATTTATTAGAGAGTTTACACCGTTTGTTCAAAGAGATGTTTAATTAGCACACAAACAACAGCTAAAGACAATACAGGTTTGTTTTGTACAGATTTTTATGGCTTCAAAACACTCCGAACAAGACATGATTTCACAAGATGTTCACAGATGAAGAAATACCTGTGCATCTCAGAAATTTGCAAGGAATAGAAAATCATTTTTCAAGGGCCAAAAGGACTCTTTCAAACCTTGTCTTTTGTCTGCAGAAAACGCTGAAATGTGATTTGGAAGCAAATGCAGAGCAAAACAATATTTCTTAAGACAGTACTGCAGGGCTGATATAGTGAACAGATAAAATTGGCCTAAAAATGACCATGAAAAAGGAAGGATGTAATCAGGGCCCAAGGAAAGAAGATAAACCACAGGAATATGATTTTTGATGAGAGAGTCTGACAGTTACAACACAGTGTTTTGGAGGCAGGAAGGTCCTAAGTTCAATGGCAGATGAAGTATCACCACAGGCAGTTCTTTTGACCTCTGTGGTACCTCAGTCAGCTAAGCTGTAAGACTGGCTTCCACGGAAATCCAGATGTTGCCTCTGAATTAAACTGTCCTGAGTAAATAAGTTACCAGAAGAACTGCATATCTGAAAAATGCCTTAGCCAGAGGTTACTAAAGGGTATTACTAACGACAGACAAATGAGGAACATCAGAGAATTCCATATTTGTAGATACTTCAGCCATGGGTGTTTTCTGTGTAACACTTTGAGGAAAATAAATAACGAGTTTTTTACATTTTTAAGAATAAAAAGAAAAGCCACAGTTCAAATACAGATGCTACTGTTTAATGAAAGCTAAAATGCTTTCATGAGGAGCAAACCTATAGCGGCAGCTCTCAGTTATTTTAATAGGATATTAAAGTACAGATGAAATCTCATGCAGTGTATCCTACAAAACAAAAACCTAGGGGCACTGATGAGCAATGCATATGGAAAAAAATATTTCAGATGACCAGTAAGCTCTGCCCTAGGTAGAGCATGAATAGATACCAAGCTGAAAATAGATCCCTAAATAAATAAAAGAAACACAAGCTGCAGGATGGCTTTGAAAGCTTCCAGCAGGAAATGTTCCTAGTGATAAGCTCTGTCCTGATGAGGACACACTGGTTTGTGGTGCTGGTAATGGAATGGGGACAGCGGCTGCCTGCTGGTTTGCTTCCTCTGAAGAACAGTTTTGGGGGGAAGACTTGCAGTAGAGGGGAATGATGGCTGGATGCAAGGAATAACTGCTATGACAGTCACATTTATCCACAGCTGAGTACTCTATGTTATGTCACAGCATGGCCATATATAGGACCTGCATCCTGGACAGCCCAGAGAAGGAAGAAATGCAGTCGATGGTGATCATAAGACCAAAGATAGTAGGCAGGTCACTGGATCTTATGATTATGTTTTTCAAGTCCTCCTTCTTGCGCAATTTTTATTCTCGTTTTTACTTTTTTTTTTTTCTCCTTCCTTCAAAAAGCCAAGTAGCAAGAGCTTCACCTAGGATGGATTGCTATACTGGAGTGAGACGCAATTTGGTGTTTACACGCTTCTTTGACACAGGCAGCTTTGATTTAAAAATAGCGTCTAGAAATGAACAGGGATTTTGCCATTTTTTTATTATGTGCAAAATGCTAGGAATGTTTAAAAGTAACAGTAACCAAAGTAACAGGGAATAGGAAATAGGAGAGACATTTATCCCCTTAGAAACAGCTTTATTCCCCATGTATTTCTACAGGAGCATAGACGTTTTCTGTCTGCTTTGGCACCAGGAGCAACTTTTACAAACATCAGGAATTTTTCTGTCTTTTACAAGGGCTGCATACACTGGATGTGAGAGCAAGAAAATAGACTTCAATTTTAAAACACTTTATCAATGCTACCAGCAGGACAGTGTAGTAAATATGACTTTCTCCTGAACAAGACAGGTTGTAGAAGAAATACATGATTTCACAGCACTCCAAAGTAATATTTTTATTTTGTTTTGCAACTAGTTCCTGCTTGGTCAATCCACTCACAAAAGCAGATGAAAAATGTTGAGTAGGTTAAGATGAATGTATGTGTCACTTGTGCTCCCTTGGTTGGGAGATAAGTACAGTTCAGCATGACAAAAGAAGTATTTTTATTGGAGCAGCAAAATCAGTCACAAAGGACCTGATCTAAAGTCCATTAATATCCAGTTTTTCCACTGATTTAATAGGCTTTTAGTCAGACCTACTGCCTCTTCTACAATATCCATCTCCTCTGATCTTAGAGAAGATTAGTACAAAGCAAAAGATATGCACGCTGCCATGGAGGTCATGTGCACTGATCAGCCATAGCATATGCCATAGGCAGGATTTCATGTACCTCGAGCTAACATCAGGAGCAATTTAGAGTTAGAGGAGAGTATTGAATAACAGCCTTTTAAATACAGTAATTATAAGGTCTTTGAAACAAATACTGGCGTTGTGATTTGGGGAGCCTGAGGAATTTAATCAGCCATTCTTGATCTAATTGCCAGTGTGATTTTCACTCTATCAGATGTGAGTTGTAATTGGTTTTGAAAAGTTTGACATATGATAGGCTTCTGGGCTCTCCTTACTTAAATGCTTTATTTATTTTATCAAACAAGTTTCTAAGCAGAATATGTACCCTGGTCTGAAACTCTCACCCTCTTTCCTAGGACACAGTTAGGGAGATGCTGAAATGCCTGGAAGAACAGCTCTGGAAAGCTATCACCGCTAGTAAGGTCTGAGGTTTTGATTTTTACAAAGAGCCAGAAACCACTTTCTGCTAGCATCCAGTATTTTAATTTTAATGGAAAGAAAAATGAATCTTTGTCTTAAATCCCACAGTAGAAGGACAACTTCAGGAAAATGAAAGGAAATTCTTCTTCCCAGATTGGAATTCATTGCTGCAGGAAACACTGGAGTCAAATACTATGTCTGGATTTCTACAGGACCGCAGCAGCACTACTAATAACAACTGCAATTTCAATTTATGAGCTCAATCCTGCATCAGTAGAGTCCTTGCAGGACCTGGGCTTAGATCTGCAGATTTGCTGAAGCAGGAACCTGTGTTCAGAATTATCTGTGCGGACGACAAAAAGGGATGAGAAAGGCTGAGCTGCCACAGGTGTTCTGGGAGGCTCCAGCAAAACCATTGAAATATCAATGGGTTTTGTTACCTGTCTCAGGTAAAAATACTCCTTTTTAAGGTGAGGAAATTGCAAGCATAATTTCTATTCCGGGGTAATGCATCTCTCAGTCTTCTCTTTCTGCTAAATTTAGCATGCTGCAGGGACTTTGGAAAGAGCAGCAAGCTGATCCCATTATTTAGGTCTGATTGTGGGGCTGAGCCTCTTCCTATATGGCAGAAAAAGGGCAAGTGCTTTCTGTCAACAGAGGAGTGCAGAGAGGAAAATGTAAGGAGGCTGTAAAGAAATGTGATGCAACACGACCTGGGCCTGATCCAGAGCTCAGCAGAGCCAATGGAAAGACTCGTAACAAGTCCTGGATCCTGCTCCAGAGGGATTGTAACTGTGCTCTGCTGAGAGCCCAGGACCCACCTTCAGCGGCTGCACAGCAGGCCTGTGTCCTCACACCAGGCGGAGCTGAACCCTGCCGAAAGGTTGTTTGTTATTGTTATTGTCATTGTTGTTGTTATTATTGAAAGAAGTATTTTCACAGCAGTGAAGGTCAGCTACGAATGATGACTCACTTGCACCGCAGATCTACACAAATAGCATGTGCTAAGATTACCATCTGGTATAACAATCTACATCACAAGACACCACATTTCCTGTTACCCAGGGTAAGTAAATTTCAAGCATGAGGGAAAATTTTAGCAAGTTTCCCCAAGTACCTTTGCAGAAAGAATAATGTGGCTTACACAGAGGGGGGAAGAGAAAGGGAAATTATGAGGTAAATGCTATTCCCCTCCCTCCTGCCCCCTCATCTCCCAAGAAGAAAAACATATTAAGTTTGCAGTTCTCATTTCTATCGTATTTAAGAAGTCAAATCTATGTAATGAATACCTGTCTGGAGGGAGTCCAGCGGGATGCTGACAGCCAGGTTTTCTGGACACTGAGTGAAATGGAGGGTGTACGTTTCACTCTCTCTCTCCATCTCTCTTTTTTTACTATTTATTTAATGTCAGGACAGTGCTGTGTGTGCAGCCGCAGAGAAGGGCGTTGGATCTCGGCGGTGCTGATGATGCTCTCCCTCGCACCCGGTGGGTCTGAGCCTGTGGTGGGAACACAACTGGGCCCTTGCCAACCTGAGACACCCCAAAAATGGAGGAAGGCTCCACTCCTTCTCCCGATGCAGTCTGACTGCCAGGGGTGTGCCACCCATCGGGCTCTCTCTCTCCTTGGAGACGCTGGTTGGGCAGCTCCCCAAGCGAGGCACGGATGAAAATACAAGGATGAATCAAACTGGTGTGTTTCCATGGATGACAGTGGCCTGGCTGTGGCAGCAGCTGAGAGTTTGTCCCAGCCAGAACGGCACCCGCTGGCAAGGGAGAAAGAGGCTTTCTGTGGCAGTGCTAAGCCTACACATGCCAGGTGCTGAGGGCCATATTCACGGCCTAGCAAAGCTTCCCGGTGCCACTGCGCATCGCTTTTCCTCCTCTCTCCATCCGATTTGCCTTTTCCATCACCCCTGTGTGAGAGGGGGCTGTGTCCCTACTGGAAGCTCAGCCCAGGGCTAAAGCCAGGTCCCAGGGTGATACTTCAGCCTTTGCAGGGTGCCAAACACCACATCTCCTACCTGGCGTCTCTCCCTCCAGCTGTGGCACCACATCCCTCTCCTCACAGGTCCTGATCACCTCCCAGGTGCTGGCTGCTGGCCAACCTGACAAGGGACCAGGGATGGCTCCTCCTCCAAAGAGGCTGGCAAAACCAGTGGCCCTTGGATTTGGCAGGAGCTGAAAGAAAAGCCTGAGCCATGGGAGGAGAAACAGATAAGTCTTTTCCAGACAAAACAGAGGTGAGTAAGACAAATAAATAAATAAATCTGGGCAAGCCACTGGATGCCAGAGGCACTGCACTTGAGTAAGGTGGCTGGGAATCCCCTTTGGGATGCTGGCAAGGGTTTCTTTGGCTTCAGGGAGTTCCTGATGTGACTCAGTGCTGTTCAAAATCAGCTGCTGAGACAGGCCTCAGCAAGGATGAGGGAGATTTCATCTACATCTCCTGCTCACATTTCAGACAAAATCCAGGCACTTGGGAGGAGGTGTCTTTCTTTCTGACTGTTTGTTTGCACACTAAGGGCTGCAGCTTGTGCTGTGGTGGAAATACCAGGAGACAGGCAGGCAACACAGCAAGAAACAGAGATAAAGTGACCATAAGTGCCTTTTTTTCCCAGTCATGGGCACCCTTCTTGCCCTTCCCTGCCCTTCCCTGCCCTACCCCAGCACACCCTTTCCAAATTTACCATCCAAAAGTCTCCTTTCTGTGACTCACACATGTTTTAAGCCATCTCTGGGGTAGTGCTGATGCCTAGCGATGAGCACATCTCCAGCCAGGAGAAGTTGGTGTTGCTCTGTCAAAGCCTGAGACCACAGTCATTTGGGGAGAAAATCCTTTTAAGTGGTAGGACTTATCTTGGCTTTCTCCACAGCTTTAGCTATCTATGCCTCAGTGAAAGGGCAAAGATCAATTCTTCCTCTTGCTCTGGGTAGGTCTAGGCCCGCTGTCAATGCTGCTATCTGAAATAAAAAAGCAATAAGTAACGCAAAGATCATAAATTGAGTCCTGCACAGCCTGCTTGCTCACCACTTTAATCGCTAGCATAACTCTGACAAAATTGGGATCTATATATGATATAAACTGGCAGACCTTTGCATATCACCTTCTGAATCTCCATGAAAATTGCTGCCCCATGGTGCCAAAAGGAGAGATCTTCCATTCTGATTGGCCATGTAGTCTAAACAGCCTGAAAACGCTGGGACTGCACCTCAAACCATGTAAGACATCAGCCAGCAAACCTGAGGAAAGACTCAATTGTTACAGCTGGATTAGAGCAGGCTGTATTATTTCCATCCTGTGATCTAAGGAGCTTTAGGAGAAACTTCAGAGAGCGAAATACTCTCATGAATTGGTAATATACATAAAACACAGTAGTGTTCCCTGTGACATGCAGCGTCCATTGAACACACAATGAAATACTCTGGTGCCCCAAACCTACAACCACCCAAAGTCAGGCCAGCAACAATTTTGCTACTCTTTCTGTTTTGTCAAGGCATGTGCTGACATAAATCAGACCTCCCCTGCAATCACTGGACTGAACTATTGCAGCAAATGGAGACCCAGCTCAGTGTGCATCAGGACAGCTTGAGATGCAACACAGTTGAGTGTAACTTCACACCTTAGTGGAAAAAAAGCTCTACAACCTCAATTAGTTTTATAATCTCTCTTTAAAGAATGAGGCACTGGACACCACAGATGGGAAAAAATTTAAATCAAAGCAACTGTGGGGACATTATATTTGCTGTGAGGCTGAAAACTGGGAGTGGAGACTGCCTTTTTAAAGGTATTTTCTTAGTTTTTAAAAATTTTGCTTAAACTCATATCTAAAACCTCAGTACCAAGAGTACAGATTTCATTAGTAACCCTGCAAGAATAAAAATGTGACTTCAGCACTTCTGAGTGATTCTTAACATATGAGCCATTTTCTGGAGAGTCCAAACCTTTGATCAACTTTATGAGAAATACCTGTGGCAGAAAGAAAACATTTAATGAGCTAGAGATGTCAATTATAAGCTTTCATGCAATCTTATACCCGATATAATGCATATAAACCAATACAGTTTAAAGTATATTTTATCATTCTATAAATGTCCTAAACTATCCCTTTTAATATTTCAACTTTTTTTTTCATTTATTTGTTTCAAAGCATGAAAGATAAACCCTTTTCAAATGTTCATGGTCTTTCATGGTATAAGGCAAAACAAATTGGGAACAAACCAGCAGAACAGCACAGAGATTGTAAATTTCAAACAAATGAAACAATTCTGCATTTTTTATTTTAATCAAAATTAGTTCAGATGGATAAGTGGCTGATGTTGATTTTGTTTTTTTGTGATTTGCTTATTTTTTAATATTCTCATTTATTGATCATTATGCTCAGGACCCGACACTGAATCACCAATATTAAGGAGGAACTTACCTCTGACTTTAGAAAAAACATGTTCCTTTGTCATCATCTTTGAGAGATTTTCGACATTTGTATTGATTGTTGGTGTCTGTTTTTAGGTATCTTACAGTGCCTTCGTTTTTAAAGAATACTGAATTCCAGCCTCCTGAACTGTACAAGCATTATGTGACTTGAAGACAGACTTTCCAAATAGCTGTTTGCTTTGGTAAATCTTGATCCTTAGACCTTGAGTTTTGCAAAACTGTCCCATCAGAATGCTAAGAATCTCTGATTATCAGTATAATGAGTGGTAAAATAACGCTACTTTAGCCATTTAAAGCTCATGTAGACCAAATTCTTCTTTTTTTCCATTATCAGTACATTTTGACTGGGAAAGAACAGGATGTTTCCCTTTTGCATACTAGACAAATGTCCTGGACAGAAAAAATGTTACAACTTCTAATTTAACTTAGGTACTGAAGCAGCAGACAGGCTAAATCCAGCCGCTTTAAAAGGGTTTTCATTTTTTTGCTGTCTCTGGGCCTATCTGTAATACCTTATGCTTCCATTTTGTGAGGTTTCTTGCAAAACATATTAGCCTCAGTAAGAAATTTTCAATTCCCATGGAGAATTACATTTCAAAATGATGCTCCGTGCTAGTAAGCAATATTTTTCTTGGGCTTCCACATATGGCAATATTTATCTTCAAAGTTTTCCTCTTTGGCTTGTAGGCTGGTTTGCAAACCAGATGGTCTTGTGTGGCCTAATTGTAAGATGATTTGTTGTGTGATTCAGTAGCATTGTTTATTTGTACAGTGGTTTGATGGAATTTGTAAACTGCATAATATTGTTTTACTGTGTTTTCTTTTATGACAGAGCCACATCTTGCTCTGGCATTTGTGGCGGTGATTATAATTAAATGTAGTTCTCAAGATACTTTGATCTGTATTTTCTTGCTGCATTAAACTAGTAACGTAAAAACACGATAGTTCTCATTTAAGCAGTTAAATAATGCTGAATTTGAAGGCTGAGTGAATGCACCAAATTTTATCTTAACTCCCCCCCAAAAATACACCAATTAAACAAATAAAATGTTCATTGAATGCAGGAAATCCAATGGTTATTCAGCGGTGTCAGCTTCATGATTTACTTGGAGCTAATCATAGAATCACCAAATGGTTTGGTTTGGCAGGAGCCTTAAAGATTTTGGAGTTTCAACCTTCCCACCATGGGCAGGGATGCCACCCACTAGATCGGATTGCCCTGGGCCCATACAGCCTGGCCTTGGACACCTCTAGGGACATCCCCATTTTAACCAGCCCTTTTCACTATGGATTCTGCAGAAAAGTCTCCTTTGCTTTTTTTGAGACAAGAAGAATTTGGCTGTACTTGATCATTGCATATGGTTAGTTGTATTCCCATAAGTAGTCCTTAGCTATGAATATATTGAGGTTTCCAAGCCTATAAACAGATCTAAAGAACTTTCTGGCCTTCCTGTTCTGTTTCCATCATGAAAGGTACCTTCTGTTTAGTTTCTGGAAGCAGACTTGAAGAGGAGTGACTGTGACTGGGAACCCAAAAAGCACTTTGGAGTATGGGCTCCAAGATAAGGAATTTGGAGGTTTCTTTCATTTTTAGGAACTCAGCTTCAAGCCAACCCAACTTTACTCCAAGTCACGTGTGTCTCCTAGCTATCAATGGTCTCTGTGGCAAACTGATGGACAAACTTCAACGCCATACACTTTTTCAAGACATGTCAACATAAGATACAAGAAAATCAACACCATGAACTCATGGCATTCATACAGAGAAACTTCAGGAGACAGGCTGCAGAATGAAGAGATAAAAGAAACAGATTTGTCCTTTAGCCTCTGGAAGCAGTTCCCTTAAAGCAATTTGAAAATATTTGGTATGGATTAAGAATTATTTTAGTACAAAGATGCTCAGCATGTAATCTCTAGTCAGTAATTTACAACAGATTTGGAATAAATCAAAAGAAGCACAGTGTTCTAAACAAATCTCCTAATTATTCCAGCAGGAAGTATGGGTGTAATGATGATTCACATAAAAAGTGTCTGATTGACCTTTATTTTTCATGTGGACATTTGCTGCTTTCATCCCTTTATACAAACACATTCTGTGGCAGATTACCCTTGAAAAGATTTCAAAGGAATAAATCAAGATTCAGAGACAGACACATACCAGCAAACAACTGAAGTGCATGAGGAAGCTGAAACTAGACTGCGATGAAGCTACTCCCACGCAGTGCCTGGCCAGCCTAGGGATGTGTCATCATTTTTTGTAGTGCCTTGAGAGACAGAGTCACTGCTCTTGCACTTTCCTTAGCAGGTCTTTTGTAAAAAACCTTCTCCTTCTGCCTGTTTGTCTCTGGAGATGCAGGGTACAATTCTTGTTCTTTGTGGTCATCTTTTGCTGAATGAGATTCCTTCACGCTTACATTTTCTCTTAGGTCAGACAGTGGTTGAACATCAAGACGTGTCTGAACACAGTTTGTCTTCTG
Organism: Oxylabes madagascariensis; assembly: GCA_013400675.1. Taxonomy (NCBI): domain Eukaryota; kingdom Metazoa; phylum Chordata; class Aves; order Passeriformes; family Timaliidae; genus Oxylabes; species Oxylabes madagascariensis. The sequence continues at coordinate 106,279 of VYZR01076128.1, read as the reverse complement.
CATCTACCTTATTTCAAAGGGCCATTACAGCTTTATTCTCTTGTCAAGTTGCCACTGCTCAGCAGTAAATAAAGGCCCAACTGCAAGAGAGAAGTGCAGCTAAAAGCAGTTTTAAGAG